>LBNU01010067.1:2209-37798 GCA_014162995.1 Artemisia annua | reverse complement strand
ACTAGTTATAATACCCGCGCACGCGCGGGATTTTTTTTAAAATTTTTTGAATGATATATTTTTATTTTTTAAAAAACAAATAATTTAATCTTTTGTTTTGTTTGATTTATGATTTTTAATTATATTTGTTTATTATTAAAGATAAACTTTTAAAAAAATTAATTATGTTGCTTGTTGCATCTTATCTATATTATTTTGTATTTATCTTATATTGTGTAGTACATCTTATCTATATTTTTTCTATTTATTTTATACTTATGTAGTATATCAACAAAACAAATTTTTAAAATTTTAAATTAAAAAATAATAATTAAAATATTACCTAATAAGGAAATATTCTTTTTTTCCGAAATACGAAAGTACCCACTAAGGGTTTTGTTTTATTATATAAAAAGATTCTAGAACGAAAAAATTGTAATTTTGTGGTATATATCTTTCAAGTCTTTGACAAGATTGATATTTTATGTTAACTTCCCTTAAGATAACATTTGCAAAACCATGAAAAGACTGAAATACGTCTAACAACAAAATAGAGGAAGGAAATGTAAAGCCATAATTGGAGAAAAACTATGTCAAACAAGGTAAATTTAGTATTAAAAATGAAACACTATGATTAATAAAATGTTTTTCTGATAAGAAACACTGAATGCAATCCTAATAACATAATGGTTTGAGTTATGATTTCGATTTAACTTTAAAGAGCATTAAGGTCTATGTAACTATTCCATTTGTAGCTATTATCATGTTCACTCACATGTAAGATATATATGTGGATATTATTGGTGTATTTCAATGATTTGTATCCTACTTGAAATCATAACTCCACTTATAAAGGTTCTATTATCCTCTTAGTGTATATCATTGTTGTGATTTACAAAGATATGCAAATCATAGACTAGAATAGGTGATCAAGATTTTGACATTGTTTATGATTGGAATAATTTTTATCACTGGTCTAATCGTTGACTTAGTGTGGAGAAATTAGGCGTACACTGAAGAGTGATTTGTTAATTTTTCCGTTGCACATTCTAATCTTTATCTTATCTGAAGCGATACTAGAAGATACCGTGCGTGTACTTGTTTAGGAAACCAGAGGGTAGGGATAATCCTTGAAAGTAATGTGTAAGAGCGAATGCATGTATCAAAGATCCGTTCTAGAATTTCGAGTGCCTTATTGCACAGAATGCATAAGCTTACCTTTGCATGCTCTATCACGGCCATACCACCGGCAGTTCCTAAAATAATTGGACTAGGTTTATTTGAAAACTTTGAATAATTAGGATTGCGCATGAACTAACTTTGCTGTAAGATGTGACATATGTTGAATAACATTGTCGTTGCACCTTCTTGATTAATTACCTTTGATTAGGTCTCTATGCTTACCACTTCTTTTTACTTCAATCATATCTTGTATTTTTTGATCATTGTATGTTGACTCAACGGTAGTGTGTGCCTTCAGGTAACTGTACTAAAGTGTAAAAGTCATAAATTGATGGTCTTTATTGAATTCCTTTAATGCAAGGTATGCATTCTGAGGTGGCGCTGTTGAGCAAGCCTTGTCTATGGAGCAAGGAAGTGCGCGCATATTGCTAATGAAGAGGGTTTCAAACCCTTTTAATTTGGAAAGGAAATTTGGTTACTATTGTTCATAGTCTTCCTTATACAGCAGTAAACTCCTAATCCATTGAGCAGTAGAAAAAATCAAGTTATTCTTTTCTTAATTAATGATGACGCTTTCATGGTAATCTATAGAATGAGTACTAATTAACTTGATTTTACAATTATCAGTTTGTAAAGTCGATTCCAAGTATTGGAAACAATGGTGAAACGCTACAGATGCTTGTATATATGGACACTGTAGGCGTGGAATGTAAAACCCAACCTTGTGCTGCTACAGCTAAGTATCCTTTAGATCTCACCAGGATGCGCCTTGCAACACAGTTGTACAAGAATACTTCAAAATTTCCAAATACTAATGTTTTTCTCAACAAAAGTTATATGCATGAAGTGCTTTTGCTTTTTTTTTTTTTTTTTTTTTTTTTTTTTTTTTTTTTGGAACGGCAAGTATATAAGAAAACTAGCAAAAGATTACAAAGCGGGAGAGAGGGCATTACAAGGATTACACATAGCTATTAAATTCTCACACAAAGCCTCTTTTCAATTTATAATCACCCCTAACATACATATCCCTATAACCTCATGACTGGAAATTTATATGTTTGCATGAATCAAATTCTGGCACTATGGTTGTCACCTTGGTAATCGCCCACAGCCATGTCGGTCTTTTTCTGCACATTCTTGTATGAGTATCGTCTTGCTATAAACACATATACACACAGATTTGCTGCAGCGATAGTACCCAAGAATAAATAGAAGTAGTCAACATGGCTGCTGTTCAAATTTTTCCCAAACCAACTCTTTCCAGAAACTTTCGTAGTCACGTGATCAACGATTGTGATCAAGAAACTACTCAAGAAGTTTCCGGCCCCGATCACACTTAAGTACAACGCTATTCCCATGCTTCTCATGGAGTCAGGAACTTGATCATAAAAGTATTCTTGAAGCCCAACTAGAGTAAATCCATCAGCGATTCCTAACATTATAAACTGGGGTGCTAACCAAAAGACGCTCATGGTGGCTGAGCCATGTAAAGGATCATTTTTCACGATGGTTAGCCGCTTTTTTTCAACAATGGCAGACACGAACATTGTTGCGACTGAAAGCACCATCCCGATTCCTATTCTTTGGAGGATATTGATCCCTCTTTCGGTACCTGTTATCCTTCTTAATAAAGGGACTAGTAATCTGTCGTAAACGGTTACTGTACATATCACTCCCAAGGCTGTTAGGCCGTAGATTGAGGCTGGTGGTAGGGTGAATTGATGGGTGATCTTACGGTTTAGTAACACACCTTGTTTGATGAAGAATGTTGTGGCTTGTGCTAAGCATATACCGAATGGTAGTGAAGTTAGCCAAATTGGGATCATGTTCAGAAGTAGCTTCATTTCCTCTACCCTTGTAACAGTTGATAGTCTCCATGGATCTTTTTGTTTCTTGTCAGCAAAATCTTGTTCATCTATTATTGCAGCTTTATTAAGAAACCTGTAAGTAATTTAAGACAACCATTTTTGGAATCGTGAGAGAGATTATAGTGCAAAGAAGTTTATCGTGATGTAAGGGTGTCCGGACTTTCTTATTAATGTGATTTGTTAAGCACATAACAGTTTTTGGTGTGTGGATAAAACCGCTTATCTGTTTCTTTAAAGGATAATGGTCTAAAAATGTATCTAACTTGACATACTGAAGTACTTTTTTCCTATTTATTATACGAACTTATAATTACTTCTATTGTGTGTATCATTACGGGAGTTTGTAATACGTCCTAAATACATATGCTGGGTGAAAATCTTGAATCTTTTTTACTGTTGAAATGGTACAAACAAGTAATTAAATTTGCTTACTTGAAGGATTTAGTGTGGCATAGGAACCTTTCTTGGACCTTTCCGGATTTTGCAACCTCATGAAACTCATCAGGGTTAGAAGGGTAAGGTAGATTCCTCTTAGAATATGCTGCAACACACACTTGTAACATTGGCTTAAATGGACTCCCAGGCCTTCGATATCGATAGAAAGGCCTGCCTATTACAAAAATCAGAATCGAACAAGCCATTGTCACAGTCAAAATGATATCTGCTTGACCCCAACCTACGTGATCTTGCACATAGACAATGACTGTTACACCGAGTAATAGTCCAGCACAAAGGGCTGCACTCCACCAGTTGAAGAATGACATCTTATTTTTGCGTTCATCTGGATGATCATCATCAAACTGGTCGGCTCCGAAGCTTTCTAAAGAGGGTTTGTGGCCGCCAGTGCCAATAGATATCAAGTATATTGCAGTGAAGAATATGATTTTGTGGATGTTCCTTGGTTCTAGACAAAGCCGCTGACTTGCACAAGGTTTCAAGCTCGGAGCCATACTAGACAATGTTAAGAGAATCAAGCCCTGTAATCAATAATGAGCCATAATATCATATGCTTATTCGATTGTGCGTAATATCATATGCCGCTTAATAAAACCTATACTCCTTATATACTTGTATCCTAAACTAAGCTGCTATACATCATTTTTTTATGAATGGCAAATTTTTACAACCTACACCACTTATCTCACAAATTATAGCTCACATATGTCTCCAACGACACTTGAACCCAGGCTAGCTTGGTTCTAGACGGAGCCATACTAGCTTATTCGATTGTGCGTAATATTACAACCAAATATTCCATCCAGAGTAACTAATTAAGTAATAAACAATTATCTATAACAATCTATAGCTTAATAACGCCTCCCAGTTTAGATTTGTGTTCATTTGTCCTTTGAACAGTTTTGGATTCAGTTTCTAGATATACTGAAACTATACAACATTGTAATGTTGTACATTGAACTATATTAGCTAGTTTGGAAAAGTAGGTTACCATTAGATAAATAATAGACGATAAAAGAACTGTGGGAAAACGTCCCAAGTAAGCATCGGCAAGAAAGCCTCCAACAAGCGGCATGAGAGTCGTTACACCACTCCATTGATTAGCACTCTTTGCTGATGTCTTCACGTCTTGATGAAGGACTTTAGTGAGATATAATACCAGACTTGTTGCTATCCCGTAGTAAGTCAACCTCTCCGCAAACTCAATTGCTGGAAACAAATTGACATTGGAAATGATATCGAAACAGGCCATTACATTTCAGAAAGAACTTTATAAATCTACAAAAATTATAACTCTACCCAACTCTTGGCACCATCACATGACTAGAAAGTATAAACGACACCAAAAGTAATCAATTATATTCTTATGCATGGTTCGCTTGCCTTTTGGCAAATTCAGTGACTTTATGCAAGTCAAATAGAAATGTTAGAAGAGCTTTTAAGATTTAAGTATTTAAATAGATACTCCATTTTTTTAAAAAGTAGTGATATCCCGTTTCCTCCTTTTACATAGTTTGAGCATTGGAAGGATTGGTTCAGTTTGTGGCATGCTTCAAAAGACAAGGCACGTCGCTTATCAATTATTTTTGCCACTTGTCTATGGTGGCTTTGGAAGTATCGTAATAGTGTCACTTTCTGTCAACATCCGATGAGGAAATGTGAAATTTTTGACAGCATTCGATAATCTTCTTTCTCTTGGCTCTGTCATAGAGGCCAAATGTCTTGCAATTGGGTTAATTGGCTTAAGTCTCCTATGTTGTTTACGAGTAATGTCCGTGATGATGTACTTTTTTTTTTCTTGCTGTATCTTTTCCCCGAGGCTTGTTTAGGGCTGCATCAAAAACACTCCGGAGTGAAAACCGGTGGCTCGGCCTCCGTGAGTAAGGATTTTTCTCTTGTCTCAGTTCTCTGTAATTGGTAAGAGTTTTTCATTCTTTTTGCAGTCCTCGCAGTTAAGTCTCGGGTAGAATCTAGAATGTGTAGATAGGTTTGTTTCTAGATTTGTTTTTCTGTACTCTTAAGCTTCTAGTGCATTATTAGTAGCTTTCTAATGAAATTTCTGCCGTTCAAAAAAAAAATTAGCTGCCCTATTGTACGTTTTAGAGATATTTGACTCAATGGTCCAAACCACCTTGTGGGTGTTGTGTGCCGAATAATGAAACCCGTACAATCATATACTCCTCACAATTCGATCGGTGAAATCGCGAAAGCTTAGATCGGAGTACAAACAAAAAAAATTAATTATTGAAAGGAATAAAAATAAATCTAAAGTTAGTTATCTTGATGAAGAATCGAGACTTTGATAGATACCTAATCGCGTAATCTGAAAAAAAGTGATTTTGTTTTCAGACTGCAGTTGCTAACTATGCTTGCGATGCCGGTATGCTTATCTTTGAAATTTAATTACAAATCTACGGCCGAAGACCTCGTCGATTAACTCCTTACGATTTGGGAGTTATGGCCGAAACAGTGGGCTGCAATTTTGGTTTTTGTTTTTTTTAGTACGAATAAACGACGGTGGCTAGGATTTGACGGGATGACATTGAGGCGGCGGCTGAAGGTGGCCAACGAGGTCCGAGGATCAGACCTAGAGTTCTAATACCATTCAACAATATTTATAATGAGAATTACATAGCAAATACTAAAACCCTAATAGTCTAAGCCCATACAATTGGGCTAAGCCTTTTTATCTAATACTCTTCCAGAGTTCAAGCGGTAAATCGCGAAAGCTCAGGCTAGAGTAAAAAATTAAAACATTAAAACTATAACTTGATAAAGACATCCAACGACAAGCAGAAGGAATTCTTCAAACAATGGCAACAAAAGAAAAAGAAAACAGTAATGAAAGCAAAGGTAGTGCTGGTGATGGCAGCGACATCTTTTACCTACCTTTTTTTTAAATTTTTGCAAGGATTATTTTGTCTTTTTTTATGTGTTAACCAGCTATAAATATAAGAAAAAATTATATTTTAAATAAAAAGCAAAATTATATAAACTTGAAAATATTATAGCAGAATAAAAGAATTATAAAGAAAAAAAAAATCTTTTTTAAACAATAAGGGAGACGCTAAACAACCGTGTGATTCAAGAAACATAGCAGCAAAATCTTTTGATGGTGCTTATGTTATAACGATTTAAAAGAGAAAATAAAAACGTTGGGGCTTCTTTTTTCTTTTCGTTATTTGTTAGAATATGGGTTAAAGGATGACGATTAGGGTTTGGTGGGTGGTTTGGCTGATGGTTTAGGGGAGGTGGCTAAGTGTAGCCACCTAAGTCTGCAGATTAGACCCACTCTAATACCTTGTTAAATAATGAAACCCGTACATTATTATTTTTGATTAATGATATATTTATAGTGCTAATATATAAAGCCCTAAAAGCCTTACATAGACCCTAAACTCACACACCGGGGTTGGGCCTATTTATTAATCATCTAATATTGTGGTGTTTTTGAAATGAAGTATCATTTGCCATCAAGCGTCCCAACAAAGATTTAATCATCAACGACTCTCTTTTAATTGGCATTGTAGCATAAAGAAAAAAAAATCTATTATCTGCATATAGTGGTCTATGTACCGATCCTTGTAAAGCTTTAAAGAGATAGGTATGGTGACGAGAGAAGCCTCGCCACTCCGACGTGGCTTTCGCCAGTTCTCGCCATCCGTTCGCCGCCACACCATGCTTGTCCACCACTGCTCGCCATCCATTGCTTCGTTGTGCAGATGACGAAGGTAAAAACCTTCCTTTTTTATCAGTGAACGTTATATATTTGTGTTTAAGTGTGAGTTTGTGGGACCCAAATGAGTAAGTTGTGTTATGTTATGATAAGGGGGTTGTTGGAGGGATTGTGCTATAGTGACGTGGCACCCATAGGCCTCAAATGAAGAGATGAAACGTTTCACTACACCTATCACTCTTATCCACTACTACTTTGTAATTTCCCCTACCATCTTGCTAGATGTTTTAAAAAGTAGTTTTTGTTTGGTATGACAATGAAAATGCAATTTTACAATGTTTTAGCTTTTTGACTTTTTCTTTTGAGGTGCACTTTTTATAAAGGTGTGATCAAATTCTATTGACTTGTTTTGTTTATTTTTTTGTTTGAAAGACAAGTGACGGTGAGTCATATATTAAGTGTCCACTTTTATCATAAATAAAGTTTTAGAAAGTTTCATAACCTAAATTCTTCACGAATTAAATATCATATTTATACATTATTTTGCTATTTATCTAATGTATTTTTATTAGTTGAAAAATAAAATGAATACTTATTAAGAGACATATCAAAATAGCAATGTGAGCATTTGCATTATCAAAGATAAAATGGGACATTTAATATGAGATAGAGAAAAAATAGCATGTGAATCACAAATATTTATCTTAGATGCGCCATGCATGACTTAAACATACAACGGTTAACGAGTATTCTCACATAATATGAAGCACCTTATAAAAGTGAGTACCTTAATTAATTTACATGCTTTTCCAAAACAGTTGTCTTCATTTACCTTTTTTCATGAAGAGTTACAATTTACATGCTTTTTTTCATTTTACCCTAAATAATTACTAATTACTTCTTGATAAACATTGCAAGCAAATAGTGCCTTTATCACTTTGGTGGCAATGTAAATTTTTAATAATTAAACTTGGATTTCTATCTATATAATCGGTGACTAAAGTTACGATTCAATTGGATTCTATTTTGTTAATAGTTAACTAAGTAATTAACACTAAAAAATATAGGTGCATTAACCTTAAAGGTAGTAAGATTGTAGTGTATTTACTGTAGTGAAGACCATTTTGACACCAGAAGCGAAAAAAACTGAAAAGAAACATATGACTTTGTTTTTCCTAAGCTGAACAAGTTGCTTAGATTCTTCAATTGGTTTTCAGTATGGGGAGCACGGGCGGAGCTATTAAGGGACCGGGAAGGGTCCCGGCCCCCCAAGGCCTAAGCCCGTTAGTGTATTTTTTTCGCGATTTCATGTGTTATTCCGGAAAAAAAATTGTTTCGGCCCTCCCATTTAGTGTTCTTCCAGAACAAAAATTGTTTCGGCCCTCCCAAAAAAATTGTCTAGCTCCGCCACTGATGGGGAGTATTGTAAGATAGGATATCATCGTTACCTCTAGTCCTCTATGTTAAGCTAATTAAAATTGACATAAATTTTGACGCATAATACGATACTTTTAAAAATAAGAATAATACTACTGTACTAATTAATGCGGAGTAAGTGGTTTTCATATTCAAAACGACACCTCTTTTCAAGACAAACCTAAATTGAGTCTTACCAGGCTATCATCCCCAAAACATTTCAATAATAAAAATAGTAACAAAATTTGGAAACTACAAATGTACATGTGAAAATCTAATATACGAGCAAGGCATGCATATCGGCATTTACCTCTGAAGTTTTAAAATTCAACAAATTCATGCAACACGAGTACATAATTGTGCCACTACTATTGAAAGACAGATGAAAACATCATTTTAGTTGTTACCGTTAATGAACAAGGAGTATATATAATTGTGCCACTATTATTGAAAGACAGATGAAAACATAATTTTAGTTGTTACCGATAATGAACAAGGATGCCTTCCAAGCACCGGTGGAAGCACGAAGAGGCGTTCGACCTCGATGATCGAACGAAGAATCATAGACCCATTTTTGTTCGTCAATTTCTACTTGTCGGCCTTTCTCAAGATGCTCCATACGTATCACTTGCAAAGTATGTTTTGCGTTTGGAATATGGAATAAGCTATGGGTTTGTAATGGGAAGCTTTTGGTTTGTTTTCTATATATAGTGAGATGACATGAGATAAACAGATTTTTCTTTATTTCCTGTTTTAGTTGAGTGGGTTGGTAATTCTTATTTTTGATATGTATGTTTTACCTATAAAGGAAAAATTAAAAGGTTAAAAGTAAAATATGAAAACTTAAACTAATAAAGGAAATGTTGAAACCCTTAACAAGTTTTTATAGTATTATTTTGTTTATCTTTTCTAGCTTTCGTTAAATCATTTGTTTTTTCAAATGAAGTCATTTTGTGTAATCAAAATATTACTGCAACTATCTGCCGGCTATCACTATAAAATCTCATTACTATGTACGGGTACTCGTTTAGTCATTTATAAAGAATAGTCCTTGATGGACATGATAAAGTGGAGTTCGAGATGGATATGACATAATCTACGACAGTAGACATAACACACCATAATCTTAGGACGATGTAAATAGTAAAAGAGTTTTATTGTTGATTATGAAATAATAGCAGTAGTAGTAAGGGCCTAGCCTCTTATGATGAAAGTGCAAAGAGGTCTTGGGTTCGAACTCTGGGGAGAAATTAATCCCCCATTGGCCACGAAGGTGCACCTGCGACGACTCCAGGCAATCCAAAAAGGTAGTCGCTCTGGGGTTAGTCGGCTCGCAGTGTCGAGTCGGAAACTCATGTATAACCCAAAAATAAATAAATAAAAAGTTTTATTATTGATTGTGATTACATATATGAGATTGCATGACTATTTATAATAGATACAATCTTTGACAATAAGCAACATAAAAGAGGTGTGCATAAACTAGAACATGTTAAATGCTTCTTATGTGTTATGTTATCTTTAGATTTTTTCTCCTTATCCTTTGCTTGATTGCATGGACGAAAAGTTATACTTAGCAAAGTTGTATGTTGCTTTATGACCTTTTCTTTTTCTTTTTGACGTTGGGTTTACATCATGGTTTGCTTTGCTTTTTGGAAGGAGCGGCCATTTGGTGTCAACTATTTTTTATGACGACAATGATCTTCGACGGTAAAACAAAGAATTATGTTGATGAGATAGCATTAGTTAATTGATGGCTAAATCAACAAAAGATGAGTTTGTTATGATTGCTAGGGTTTATGAATTAGATAAAAAGAAAAGACTGATTAAATGAAAACAATAAATAAAGTGGTAGACTATAAATTATAAGGAACTTTTCGAATCACTAATGAGTAACCGACGATCGATAGATAAAATTTCTAATGGTTTGTATCTAAGGATCTGAAACCATATAAACAATATTAGTAAGTCCAAGCTCGGTACGTGAACTTTGGTCCGCTAAGGCTAAGTAACTCTCACATATTTTATAAATAGTGATAAGAAACACTAGTGTTATTTAACATGATGGACAACAAGAATGAAGAGTCGCAAATGAATAAGATAACTTATAGTTCGAAATGGATGAAAAAACAATCCAAGGATAATTGTCTCAAATGAGATGAGACAAAACAGGTGAGAGACAAACGCGGTGTTTTAAAACCGGACATGATGGTTTGATCGGTTGAACCAGGGAACAGGCTGAATCGGGAAAAACCAAAAACCGCTTCAAGAATGGGTTCAAAGTCCATTCAATTTTAAAAACTATGGACAAACGTTGTTCGTTGGAAGCCGACAATCATGCATAGCCTACTTAATCAACAAAAACTGACTACAAGAAAAGTTAAGCTAGAATACAATGAAGAATAAAAGGAGAAAACTTAACCTACCCATTGGGTAAAATACCCAGTGAATAAAAACACTATTAATGCTTGCTTGTAAAATATGGCATGAAAGAAATAAAAACACAATTAATGTTTTTGTTCCTCATCTCCCAGTGACTAAATGTCACCTCATCCGGGTAAACTACCCGGTGGGTAGGTGTATCCATGCCTAGAATAAAACATTTCGCATCTTATTATTAATGGAATAAGTAAGGGGACTCTAAATACACCACCAAGACCAAGATCAATACCAACATCTTCCTCAAGTAGACTGGCTTCATATAGTTAGGACACTTTATCTATTTATATTTGTTTTTACACTCTTGCGATAAATATATTCGCCTATTCACATATATACTTGTAGCATACCTTCGACCTTGGACCTCTTCTAACCGGTTTTTATATATGTATAACAACATACTTGGAGGTCGAGCTGAAGATGAGCGACCATCTGTATCATCAAGAGTGACCTGGAAAAAAAAAAAACTAGATGTTAATAATAAACAAAATTACCTTTTTACCCTTTTGTTTCACAATAATATTCAACTTTTGCATTACGTTAGACGTGAATCATGCTATATGTCATCTTACAGATCCACTAACACCATAATTTCTATATATAATTATGGCTCATGGTAATATAATCAACCATCTCACCTTCCTCCATCTCACACCCAATTAAATGGTCAATTAATTATATTGATAAGTACAACATAGCCACATAGATATAAAAATCAAAAGGAACATACTTGATTAATATCGTATCGTGAACATAAAGATACCAACTTTACGATGCACGAATTTCACATTTTTTTGCAGCCTATTCCAACATAATGGAGACAATTAATATGAGAAGGAAATGTATTTAACTTCTTCACTCTAGGAGTCACACTCGTGATGTGACACATTCATGAATCTTATGCTTGACCCACAATCACAATCTACTATGTGACTTGAAAAAAAAAAAAAAAAAAAAAATGAAAATATCATTAATCGAATGAAAAAACTAATTCAACCAAACTAAATATAGAAGGAGGTGATATATATAATTTTTTAATGCGTAGGAGCTAAGTGCAGTACCTCCCCAGTATCATTTACCGATGTGTTATTTCAACGTCAACTCAGCATATTACCAATATAACATGCCAGTAATTAAATTATCATTCTAAAAAAAAAAAAAAANGACGAATGGTGCACGAATGACGCCGTTGCAGAACGACGGTGTCATTCGTCCCTTTTATTGCCAATAGCGGACGAACAATCCGTTGCACCGTGCACTCTTAAACTTGAACGTTATTAGCCGACATTTATCAATACGCTTTCTTATTAGGATTCGGTTTATTCGCTTACTGAATGTAACCCTTGAGGTTTATTATCTATTGCAAGTCGATTTTGGATCGTGGTTCATCATTGTTACGTGGGTTTGGGAGAGTGGAAGTCATGATTATCGTGTGTAAGTCAAGTTTATTTGATTCTTGTTCAAAAATCAATCTTGGGAAGCTGCTGGTCGTTTGGATGTTTTAAATTATTGGCTATTCTTCATCAACTCCTTCGATCACTAATGGAAGTTAGGGTTCAACCCTATTGTATGTACAAGTCCGTTTAAGTCAAAAGTTTGGTTTGTAATGATCTTTTGAGCATATTCAGACTTGGTGGATGGGACTTGTGGTTCTCAAGTAACCCTCTCGTTAGGGTTTTGATTTGTGCCTGCTATCTAAGACCTATCTACTGATTCTTAACTTGGTCTTAGGTTTGTATTTGCTGGAAGTTAGGGTCTTATCACCCTATGGTTATGTTTTATGCTCGGTCTCATACTTATTGTTGCTGCTCATGGTGCTATTGATTATTGTTGCAGTATGGTTCATAAGTGTGGTTATTATGGTATAGATGGAAGTTAAGTTTGTGAGGACTCTTGTTCAAAACCCCATTCACACGATGCCATGCACTGTGGGTTTTATCTTACTGTGGTTATGGTGATTGTGGTGGATTNTATGCTCGGTCTCATACTTATTGTTGCTGCTCATGGTGCTATTGATTATTGTTGCAGTATGGTTCATAAGTGTGGTTATTATGGTATAGATGGAAGTTAAGTTTGTGAGGACTCTTGTTCAAAACCCCATTCACACGATGCCATGCACTGTGGGTTTTATCTTACTGTGGTTATGGTGATTGTGGTGGATTTCTTTGTGGTGTTTTCTACTACAAACTGAATTTATATTAAAAATCGCTTGGATGTTTCTACGTGGATTCTTCATGGAAGTTAAGGTGGAACGCCAGTGTGATATAGAAGGCTCAAGTGTTTTGCTTGAGTAGTATTGTTACTTTTTATGTACTTGTGTCATTATTGGTAGGTTCATTTTATTGTAAGTTATAGGAATGGTGTGTCATTCTTATATTCGAGTCTGTAAGTGTCCTAAGGGACTGAGGTGAGGGATATCACCCTCATCCTATGTACCTCAATGTTTTTTGGAGTAATGCATTTTAGCGGGATGAATTAACCCTTTTACCCAAAAAAAAACAAACCATTCATAAGTGAACTGAACAATTTGTGTATGTACTTATCTTTTACTCGTATTCATATAAATTTGTTTAAAGTATTGTATCTTATCTTAACTATATATAGTGGTGGAACCTTTTTTCTTTCACTAAATGTCATTAAGACGCTTACACTTAAATTAAGCAATACAAATAATAAAGCATACTCTATAAATTATTCAAAAAAATGGGACAATTTAAGAAGGGAAAATTCCTGAAATAGACCCGTTGCCTTTCGATACATCACTTTTGAGACCCTTTTTGCGGGTGAGCCGAAACTAGACCGTGGGCAACTGCCATGTTGGGCAACTCAACCCGGTAAGTGACAAGTGTGTTTTACTGATTACGAGGTGCTGATTCATAGGGCAACTGATTTGAGTTGCACAATTTTAGTACAATCATGTCGAACACATGACGACACATGGTTGGATAGTGCAAGTTGCCAAGGCAACCGGTCCAGAAAAAGCACGCCAAAAAAAGGTCTCGGAAGTGATGTGACGAAAGGCAACTGGTCTACTTAGGAGATTTTTCCATTTAAGAAATACAAATACTAAAGCTAAATGTACATGTATTTAATGCACACACCTATAATTAATGTTAACTTTATGATAAACCGTCACTCAAAAATACAATTAATATATCACAAGATACAAGTCAAACAAGCTACTAATATAGTCATCGTAACCCAGTGTAACACCCCCAAAATTTGGTACAGCGGAAGACTTAATCAAGTTTTCGGGGCGTTACGGAAATTGGTATGCATAACACAAGCATAGGAAACGAGATAACAAAATCATAGTGTTGCAAAAAAAGGTCTACAAGACCGATTAATCATCGATTACGTGCTACAAGGCCACCGACCTTGCCGATTTGTGTAACTGGGTCAAACAAATAGATCAACCATGGTCAACAGCGATCAACGACGGTCAATGGTGGTCAAACTTGCCGGAAACCTATAAATCTTGCCGGAAGTACCAAAAACTCACTGTAAACTTATTTTGATCACTTATAGTAACTGTTTAAGTCTATTACAAGTTGTTTTTTAGAAAATACCATGCCGAAAATACGTAAAACTCACCGGAAATACACAAAAATTTGCCAGAAATAACTAAATTTATCAGTAATGCCAATCCGATTAATCACCGATTAATCCCGCCTAGACCAACTACAAGCTACAAGGTGGTCGACCGCCCGACTACCGATTCGCGATTTTTGCAACCTTAAAATCAATAAGCAAAACATTTAAAATCCAGATATAAAGTAATATCAGAGTAAATGTCAATCCTCAAGCCATGCCTCTTGCCAAGCCTCCAAACACAAGTCATCAACCATAAGCACTATCAGTTACCTGAGAATACATGCTAAAGGTCAGCTAATGCTGGTGAGTTCCTAGGTTTAAGCAAACTGTGGTAAAGATGGACCAAGAGTAGATAGATCGCTATACTGTACTAAGATAGATATAACACACATAACTCACGTAATATCACATGACATCAAACATCCAATCATCAAGCATAACGATCCTAACTGATCGTGCATCAATATAAAAGATTATAATGATGTTACAAGTAGGGCCCCTAAGAATATCTAACCTTAGCCAGGCACCAAGATATAGCAATTTCAGAATATTACTACCTTGGTCTAAGACAGATCTAACATACCAATCCTTAGTCAGTTAACAAGTCATAGCAATCAAAAACACTAATAAAAGGTCCATATAAAACAGTTGGGCATGTATTCCCACCCAAATTATAAACATGTTTATGAGTAATAGTGGGGCTATGAAACTCACCTCAGTCCAGCAAAAGCACAAGAATCAACAGAAGTAAAGCAGAATATCAGCTATCAAGTAACGGCAACTACTGACTCGGCACTACCTAATAATATAGACTTGACTTAGAATATATCTCCAAACAATATTTCCTAACCCCGAATGCATTCCATTTTCATTTCCAAAATCTCTTTCTTAAATCAGTTTTTAGCGTTTGGTATCCTTGTGTGTGCTGTGTCCACTCAACAAGATTCATGTGAACACACGCTTCTAAAGATCTCAACAAAGCAATAACACAACAATCTACGTGACAAGTTTTATAGTCTAATAAGTTATCTAAATAGATTGTCGAAACTTATCGAATTCGTCAACTCGATAAACTTAACAATGTATTCGTCTCACTTATTATTCCAAAAACTAAATCACAACCTAATGAGTCGTAGGATACGTAATCCATTATTAAATCTTTCCGATGTACTTAACGAGTTTTTATTAGATTCTCAACCAAATAAGTTCGTTCATTATGTAAGGTAGATATATTAATGTCAAATATCCGTAACTCGCAATAAATAACACAATGATTATTTAGTTATCATTTATGGCACTTCTAGATTTGTGTGCCCTCGAAAAATTTATAACTCATTTATTATAAAGAAAATTTTCGTTTTAATTATTTGTTACGTTTTAAATGAAAACCAACAAGTAAATTACTTGTTATTAATTATTCCCTGTATGAAAACCTTTATATTATTCTTGTTTTTCCATTTCATATGTATATATGTTTTCAAGTTCTCGTTATTTTCAATTTGAGTTACCATTTGTTTCGAGTCACAAGTCCGAGTCATTACTTCTCGACTTATTATATTATCTCAAATGTCAATAGTTAACCAAGTGTAACTAAATGTGTTATTGATTGCGACTTATTTATTTTGACGCAAAAATAACCTGAAAAATTAGGGGCCGTTTGTTTTGTTGCTAGGAATCACAATAGGTATCAGATTATTTATGTTTGGATGATAAAACATGGTATGCAAAAATGTATAGATATTTGTATCTTGTAATAGAAAAGAGAGGGATCCACAGAATAAATTTCATAGACACCAAATTGGTAAGTAATGAGTCTTTGGCTATGATATACCCATTTCATTTCTGGGCCCACTAAACAAACACCTTTAATGACTATGAAACCAAAAACCCAATTCCCATATACCCACAACAAACGCACCCTTATTCTCTTGGCTTTTGAGACACAGGCCGCTGAAAAAAAGTGTCATTGCCTATGAAATTTACAATTTTACTCACCCTTTTTCGATAGTGTCACTTAAAAACCAGACTTAATGTTACCGTTTCGAGTCACAGAAAGTAAAAAAAAAATTGTATATACAAACATACTGCACTTGCATCTTCACAGTCAATAACAAATATCGGACTCAAGCACTTACAAACAAGTCACGGTAGAAAAGACCAAACTATTCAACAACAACGACTTAAAGTAGTTAAAAAATGTAGGAAAATGAGTCTATCCAATTATGAATTAAATCAATGGTTTAGTCAAATAAAAATGATTAAAGATGGACCATATGTTTATTGAATTAATGGTGTGCCATTAACTTGGTGGTGCTATATTTTGATAAAAATGATGAAGATTTATCACATGTTTATTGGTGGGCCCCTTAACTTATAGGTGGTATATCTTGATAGAGAGTTTTCTCTTCATGTTATTCACGAAAAGTAGCGAAGCTTCACGGTTTATCTTGAGGCCAAAATTATATAAATTTATTTTAAATGGGCTAAACTAGTAAATTCCTATACTAAATTACAAGTATTAAGGTATGTGTTTGTAAAGTTTATAGGATTTGCTAGTCATCAAGTTTGAAGTGGAAAGTTAAATCTAAAAGTCAAAAGTTAAAACAAATGATTATAGAAGTGTTATGTGGCCAAAATACTAGAATGCAGGACCATTTTTGCCATATGGGCATACTTGTACCAGATTTTACATGAGATAGTTAGACTAAGTGCAATAAGGACCAATTGACCTACATCTCACTTGCCACATCAACTTTTTCTCTCATATACTACTTCATGACCGACTTAGTATAATAAAGAGACTGGCATCTCCATTTTTATAAAATTTTTTTAGCAATAAAATTAAATTTAAGTTGATGTGTTGGTGTTTATATATAATCTGAGAATGAGATAGGTGTTGATGTTGGGGTTTTTTAAAGTTGTCGGAAGTAGTGGACGGTGGTGATGGTGGACTGGTATTGAGGTTTGTGAAGGTGTTGGGAGTGGTGGATGGTGGTGGCGAATGAAGATAAAGAATTATTTTGATTGGCGGTGGGGCCCACTATTACATATTAAAGGTTTATTTAAGGGTTAATGTTATATAAGTATGGTCACAAGTAGGCCTAACAAGCTAAGGTGGCATGTATTTTACCTAGTAAACCGGTAGCCCAACAAGAAATAGGATGAAATTGGTAACTTCGAAACAAATTCAAAAGTTTCACAAGTGATAGTAGTACTTTAAAAAGTTCCTTACCAGCAATTGGAAATTTTTGAAAGTTCATGGCCAATTTATGGACTTAACCCTACAGAATATTACCTTACATTGAAATCCCATATCTATGGATCAGTTCCAACATGTAAAATAATTTGATCTCCATTACTCTTCATCATCGCTATTAAAGCCCTCCATGTTACGAGGCAAGTCGCAAAATCTAAAGGTCTATTTAAAGGGGTTAGAATGGGTTCCAATGGTGTTGATATCTCTCATCTCCAATTCACGGATGATGCTCTTATTATGGGGAGATGGTCCTTTAACAATGTTAAAAACCTTTGTCGTATCTTAAGGTGTTTTCATATAGCTTCGGGCTTAAAAGTCAACTTCTCCAAAAGTAAATTCTTTGGTGTGGGTTTTACGAACATGGAAACTAAGTCTTTTGCTTCCATTCTTTGTTGTCAACCATCTTCGATCCCTGTTCATATCTTGGGTTACCTATAGGAGCAAATATGAACCGTGGTAGCAATTGGAAACCCATCATTGATAAATTTCACAAACGACTCACCTCTTGGAATGATAGAATACTCTCTTATGGAGGAAGACTCACTCTCCTTAAATCAGTCCTTGGTGCTCTCGGTACATACTTCTTCTCCATATTTAAAGCACCTGACCTGTAATTGTGTTGAACTATCTTGAGAAGCTTAGAAGCAATTTCTTTAGGGGTGGGGGGGCTCTTGATTCTAATAAGATGTCTTGGGTCGCATGGAAAAAGGTTTGTCCTCACCTAATAGTGAGGGTCTTGGGATCGGTAGCCTAAAAGCTTCTAATCTTTGCCTTGCTTACCAAATGGTGGTGGTGGTTTTACACTGAATCAAACCCACTTTGGAAACAAGTTGTTATCTCTATTCATGGCTCTAATGGCAAAATTGGCAATGATGTTCCTACATCTCGTCTACCCAGTAGCATTTGGTCTTCTATCATCGGATTGCAAAATTCACTCTCGAAAGTTAATATTGATTCAGGTATTATATTTGGGAATGACTCTACTATTTTATTCTGGGAAGATGGATTGGTACCTTACATCTTAAAGACTAATTTTCCCAGGCTCTTCTCGCTAGAAGTAGATAAAAATTGCTACATTGTGGACCATTTCCTTTCTATGAACGGGTCGAAAGCTTTCTCCTAGAATTGGCGCAAGCCTTTAAGAGATGGTCATGAGATGAACCAATTTACTAACTTAAATGGTCTCCTTATTCACACCAGTGGACTCCCTTGATTCTTGGACCTTCACTTTAAACACCTCCAAAAACTTTTTTTGTCAACCATTTAAGATGCTATATTGATTCTAACCTTCTGCATAATCAACCTAACAAAATTAGTTAGAACAAATCTTTACCTATCAAAGTCAACATTTTCGCGTGGAGGCTTCGGTTGGACAGGCTTCCTGCACGTATTAACCTTGATGGTAAAGGCATTGATATGAACTCTTGTAGGTGTCATGTTTGTGACGGCGACATCGAAGACTCCAAACACCGTTTTATTGGTTGCCTTGTTGCGTGTAACCTTCGGATGATGATTATGAAGTGGTGGAGATTACCAAACCACCCCAAAGATCTCCCTGGTTTGCTTTTATGGAGTGACTTAGTAGGCTTTAATATCATCTCTAATTTGTGTTTTGACGTTGTGGTTCAAACAACCTTTTGCGTTACTTGGAGATATAGTAATAGCGTACGCTTCGATTCGACACATCCGCGCAAAGACATTCTTGGTGTAGATATCAAAATTTTATCGCATTCGTGGATTCTCCATAGGAATAATAAGGTTAATCCGAATTGGTTAGATTGGCTTAGTTATCCTCTTATGGCTTGTAACAACCTACTATAACTTTATATTGTTCTTTATAGCTAGTCTCTTACTAGTTGGTCTAATAAAACTTCTGCCGTTAATTTGGTGCGTATATGCACAGAATTGTAAGGATTAAAGACGGTTGTAAAAAAAATTAATTATGCAATTACATCATATCAATGTAGTTTACCCTTGACCTATTGTCCACGTGAAAGTTGATAGCGTTGAACTGATTCATTTAAGACATGACTTGTAAAAAGCATATGGTTGCGAAGGATTAGAATCCAAGTAAACCTCAGCCGAATAGACACACAATACTGTAGCCAAACATTAAGGTTGTTACACTAACAATCATAAAAATGCTTGTATATATTTTAGCATGTGACTACCAACCTCCTGTCATGTTTCCGGATAACATCTCTGGAGATTTCTGTACGACAGTACCCCCTACAACATTTCACCACTCTAATATGACATAAAAAGGTCCATATTAATTATTTGTAATATTGTTATAGATTTTTAGGGGAACTATACTATAATAAAAAATCCCAATTTGGATGCTGAACCCCAGAACTGAGTTGTCTAAGCTCTAACAGGATTGCTCAAGAATGCCTTGAAGTACGTCACAGATGATCTTGCAATGAAATCTATAATATTATCATTTGTAACAAGTTACAGAACACGTTAACTAAAGCCTTTACATGTTGAAACTGATTCACGGATATGTGATTGCCATGTAAGGAGATATTTTGTAGAGTCTTGCATTCTTTGAAGGGTTAATTGTTTGTAAATATATCCAAGTTGTCATTTTTTTCCAATTAAATGTGTAGAACTTGCTAATTATTGTATTAAAAGTGATTAACTGTGTCACGGCGTCGCTTTTACAACTCATTTAGTACACACAATAACGTCATCGCTTTTACTTAATCAACTCATTTAATACACACAATAGGATAATTAGCAAGTTTTGCACATTTAATAAGAAAGAAAAAATGTTACGCAACATATTAAAAGACAACTTAAATACATTTACAACCAATTATCCCTAATAACAATCATAAAACTTAAATATGATTTTCCATTAATTTGTTATTACAACCTCATTCACAGGCATATACTTTATTGATCAATTCAAATACTCTTACTCTGAGCTTTGTCCCCAACACCCTTTTATCCCATTCACTAATTTTTCCGACAATAAAAATGACTAAAATAGCCTTTGATGATATATAAATTAATGGAATGAAATGAACGTCGTAATAAAATAAATGAAGTAATGAAATGATGCATTACGATTATAACTATGTTTGATTGTTATGATAAAATGGAATGTAATCGATAATAAAAAAGACTAAAATAGCATTTTATGGTATATATTTTTTGTTTGGTGGATAGTTAATAAATGGCTTTTATGTAATTATAATTATGATTTCTTTCCAAGATGTAATGAAAAAAAAAAAAAAAAAAAACAAGAGACCACCAAAAAATGAAAATGGTGGTTTTTGATGTAATTGGTGATTTCATGTAATGAGTCATTGCATTGTATAATTGTAAACAAAAATAATTTTTTTCATTCCGTCGTGATAATCTTTTCCATTCATGCATACCCTCATTACGACGTACCAAACACTACGTAAAATCATACTCAAAAGTCAACTAATTAAATATATCTTTTCTTTCATTAAATTTAAAACAAATCAATGCAATGAGATCTGGCTAAAGGATTAAAACAAGAAATAGGGAATTAAAACTATATACATTTTAAGTAAATCATATATTAACAATATATGTATGATCACCCAAAACTTAAATCCTTATGATGAACCACTTCTGGCAGTGGTGGGCGTTGGAGGTTCGACTAAACTTCTTCTTCTAGTGGCTCGAATGTAGCAAACAATCGACACCACAAAAGCCATGACTAAACCTCCAAGGATCACTCCACCACCTGCCATAGACCTATCAACATCCGACTCATGCTTATGGTGATGTTGCTTCTCCAAGTACATCTCATGCTCCTCACTCGTATTCTCACCATTCTCTTCATGTTCACTTGATGGCGCGATTGTTGGTGGCTTTGATTCACTTACATGGTGTTTCCCAAGTTTTCGACTTTTGGGTGCTTCAGCTATACGTACATTGTTGTTGTTCAATGGGCTAGAAGCAGGCGGGTTAACTATTGTAGGCTCGATACTACGTGAAGAAGCTGCTGCTAGAGTTACAAATGTGTATGTTGAGATCAAGAAAATAAGGAAAAATTGAGACATGTTTACTTTGCGATGCTAGTTGCTATAGACGGTTGTGTTGTATATGAATTTGCATGCATGTGTATATATATAGTAGCTAGGTTGGCTTCACATGAGGACAACTGTAATGGAAATTTCCTTTGGTTCCATTAATTAGATGATGTCAACACATATGAAACTTTTTGTCTTATTTTAGCTGAAAGGCTGTATCTGATTTTTTTAATACAATAAGTTACAAAAATGTATGCACTTTATCGAGGAGAGGAATTGCGAAGGCAAACTGGTTTCCCTGATACGATTAGATAAACTGAATGCGTAAAGTGAAAGTGAACCACTTTAAATTAGAGAGTGTTTGGGATTGGTTATTTTAAGTTATCTGCTTTTAATAATCAGGTAAAAATTTGCTAATCAAACATCCAAGTTTTTATTAACGTAAATTATTGAAAACGTTTTAGCAAGAAGGTGACTGGGGATTTTTTACGATGTGTCATAGTGATACATAAAAGAAGTAGGTGTCAAAAACACTACTAGAAACTGGAGTATCACCGACGGAATTTCCGACGGACAAATATCCGTCGCTAATTACCGACGAAATTCCATCATATTAGCGACCGATACCGTGAGCAATTTTTTGCGAAGATTTTCAGACGGAATTCTGTCAGAATTGCGAGGGATAGTATTGTCGACGGAAATCCGTCGGTATTTTACTTATATTGCGTCTACTTTCCGACGGGTTACCGGCAGCTATGTTGTTCTGTCACTATTCAGTCGGAAATGGTTAAATATGTTTTAAAATTGAAAAAAAAAAAAAAAAAAAAAAAACGAGTGTTAAATGTCAGTACAAGATACTATCTAAAAATATACATATATTTGCAAACTTAAAACATTTCCAATTCCAAAATATTCCCAATAACATTTTACTTTCCCTCTAATCTCTTCACATTCGTCCCTCTTAAAATAACATTTACTTTCACTCTTCCCCAAATTTCACACAGTTCACATTCGTCCGCCGCCTGCCGTCCGCCATCCGCCGACGATCAAATTCGTCTTCTGTTTAAACTATGAGTATTATTTTTCCCTAATTTTGGCCTAATTTGTTGAGTTTTGACCTAATTTTGCCCTAATTTTGCTCGATTGTAATACTATTACAATATGTTAGTTAGCTAATTTGTTCGATTTTATCCGTTATATGTATATTCTGTTACTTTAAGTTATTGCGTGTAACTGTTTCTATAAGTTTGTTATTCGAAATGTAGCGCTAATTGATGACGTCATTGTTTAAATTTGAGCTTATAGTTAAGTTAGATTTTTACGGATGTGTTTGTGTAGTACTGTAATGTGATTTAGGTTATTGCCGATTGAGCTTATAGTTAAGTTAGATTTGTACTTGACTTTACGCCGATATTATTCGAAATGTAGCTGAGTTTTTACAGATGAATTTTTATGAAGATGTTTGTGATTGTATGTTTGTGAATTGTTATAGTTTTTAATGCAAAATTGATATGAAGGTGAATATAATTATTACGGATGAATTTGAACGAAAAGTTGTAGGCACTAGGCGGATATATTTTGTTTATTGTTATGAAGATGATTATTGTTGAGACGCGCGTGTATGGATATATAATGCAGTTAGTTTAAGTAAGTTGATTTATGTAAGTAGAGAAAAGGCATTGTAATAGATGACGTCGGATGTTGTTATTCCAGTTATATGTGAAATAGTGAATTCAAGGTGCTAGCTAGTAGTTTAATAATGTAAACGTAATTAGCGTTTTTTATATGAAAAGTTGAAGGCGAGAATAGCAAATGTATTAATATGCGAGATAGTGAATCAGCCATATCTGTTATGAATATGTTTCTGTAATGTAATTCAGCCATATCTGTTATGAATATTCGTTAAGTCTTCTCTACAATGTAATTTCTGGTCTGTAAGAGATTAGGCAGTTATGTGATTTCGTTTAAAGCATCGCTTAGATTAGGCATGTATGTCTGCTCCTATGGAGCAAACCAGGCACAACTTTTTTTTTTTACAAGAAGGTAGTTAGCCTCGTAAATTTTCTGTCTTTTTTTTAGTCTCAAGCTAAAAGAATGTATCATTTATTTTTTTATTTTTTTATATATGCAGTTAGTAGGTGGAAGCACTAGTACCGGCTACGATTATGAGTCCGTTAAAAGATGGACTGCACAGAAAAAGTTGGGCGACGGTCTTGATGAGTGTGACAAGGTTAGCTTTTGTATTACATGAACTTTTTGTAGCATGTTTTCTCCATGTTTAATGATATCATCTTTAATCAGATATTTGTGCCTATTCACAAATTGGTTTTTGAACAAACAGGACAAAAAGTTTCAGTATCTCGACTCACTTGGAGGAACTGATAAGAAAGTACTGAGAGCGTTGGTATGTCAAAGCATTCTTGATGCATTCTCTGGTTTTCGAACATTTTAGCATCTCTTTATCCATACATATTTGTTATGCTTACATATGCTTTTGCATATGCAGATGGACCGTGGCAATTGAGTTTTGCGTTTAACAATGGTCCTGTGGTTCAAACTAAGCCTGCTGTGAGTTCAATGTGGGAAAACACATGCAACTCCAAACACTCTGTAGCAACTGTGAAAGCTGAAAAATATGGAGGCCATGATGTGCTAACTCATTCTCAAAGTGTCCAATTTCCAAATCTCGTCAGCATGCCGCCTACTCTTTCTTTCAATAGGAATATATCATCCAAGGTTTGTTTTCCTGATCAAGGATACAGTGTTATGTATATATGCTGAATATTGAACTTATGAATAACCACAGTATAACTTATGTCTGCAAAACTTGATAATTGAATGTTTCGTCACAGGGTTGAAACTATAATGGACAGTACAAAATATTAAAATCATTTTTTTTTGTGAGTGTATGATACTTGCATCAATTGGTCCTTGTTATTCATCAATATTTAGTGGAAGTATGTAAACCAGCGGGTTGAGGGGTTGAGTAACGGGTAAAGACTGGAAACACTTGTGTGGGTTCCCGGTTGGGTTAAGCTGACCTCTTAACATTTTTGTCCAACTTTTTTTTATAGAAAAACTAGCGTCAAATGTGATTATAATGCTTTACTAATTAAAAAATATTAGATTATTTTCTGGTTAATATTTTAAAGGAATGATTGATCTTACTGTTTTGGGTATTTGTATAATATTTATACATTACTGATTTTGATCGTCATTTTTTTTTGTGGGCAGGTATGATTATGGTATGTTCATGATCAAATATAGACTTCTATAGTAGGGACGTAGGACTATGCTTCAACCAGGTACAATGTTACATGTACAACTCTTCTTTCTTTGTGGAGGGTGGGATTGTTTTCCTAAATGAACTTCTTTTGTCGACCCATCAGGCCATCAGAGGTTTACAGTGTTTTCAAGTCTATATGAATTTATAGTAGTAAAAAATCCGAGTAGAGGTAAATGGGTGGGCTGGCGAGTTCGGTAATGGGCGCGTGTGAACACATATAATTTATAATGTGTAGTATATATATCTTATACTTATTGACATTTTAATGTAGGATGATACGCCATATTTTAGAAAGAGGACCGCCAAGGAGATATTCAGATTGAGAGCCAACTGAAAGTCATGGTGCACTCTAAGACCCGAAACGTTGATCCATAGTTTGCAACAGGGTCAACATCTAGGGAACAGGTTTGTTTAAAATTTGATTTTTTTTTTGTTTTTGTTCAACAACATGTTTTATACAAAAGATATTTAAAATTTGAAGTCTTATAGGATATAGCTGTAATTGTAATTGCTAGTTTGTTTCTAGTGTATCTGCTAGAAATATGTTTAGTGGCTGGAAGTAGTTATTAGTTTAGGTAACAGTTGTACGTATCTATAAGAGTTGGTGAATCCATACAAAGCATGTATAGCACACAATTCATTCAGGCTTAAAATGGGTAGAAATGCTTTTCGTCGCTTGATATTCCTTGCCTAAGACGAGATGGTTGTAGATCAAGTAGTTCAAATAAAGAACCAAGTGAAATAACTTCAATACTAATGGTGTAGAACTGTTCATATCTACCTGTACTAAAGAAAGCAAGTAGCTAAAACACTTTTTTACCTTGAATTATAATGTACTTACAAACTTAATATGTGTAGAACATCTACCTGCTATAACTTAATATGTGTAGATTGGCTATAACAGGGGATGCATCTCATGTTCCTTAGGATATACCAAAATTAAAATTTTCATCCAACAATATGCATTTTATGTGATTGTAAATCTTGCAACATTCTACCATGGGACTTTTATTTATTCAGTGTAGTTTAATGGGACTTTTCTTAATATCGTAGTTCAGATATTATATGGGATTTATTACAATGTAGGTACAAACGTTGGAAGAGACAATAAGAAGATTGCAAGAGGACAACACACAAATGAGATCACAATTCGAAAGAACTCATGCAACAACGAGAATTGGAGGCGAATACTCGTGAACAAGCTCGAGAGAGAATGGCAACAAAGAATGAATGACATTAACTCAGAAGTTTACAGATTCACGCCCTCCGCCTTAGTTGAATAATGTCATATTATTTTGAATATTTTGATTAAATACTCCAGTTTCATCTTGAATGTTTTAAATGCTTCAGATTTCATTTTGATTTGAATGTTAAATCTCCGTAATGAAATATTTAATTTTGAATTATCCATTTTATTTATTAGCCCTTTTTAATTATTTAGATGCAGGAATTAAATATATGCGAGCTTTAGCGAGTGAAACTAGTTTGTGTTTTTCTGGCAGAATTGTGACCATTTATTGACTACAATTTCTGACAGATTTCCGACAGACTTATTTCCGACGGATTTCCGGCAGAAGTTTTACCGACAGAATTCCGACGGCAAAGTTACCAACAGATTTCTGACGCGTTTTCTCAGTCGCTGTTTCCAACAGATTTCCGACAGATAGCAATTACCGACCAGGATTCACCGACAGCCTATTTCAGTCACAATTCTGTTGGAAACAACTGTTACCGACGGATTTCCGACGGAAAATTCTGTCGCTGAAGGCCTGTTATGTAGTAGTGAAAGTATATGCTATATTTTTCTAAAAAAATGGTTTACATCTAAATTAAATATGCATGCAATGTCTGCATAGAAGGACAGTGTTTACACGTGAAGGCAATATAATACCTTGAAATACAACTGTTATAGGGGACACGATGTATGCTGTTTATGTTACAATTAATGACTTGGCAATTAAATAATCAAATCTTGGGAGAAATTTAAGATCGACACGTTGAAAAATGAGTTAGCAAATGAACATTCTGGGCCTTAGGGGTTGGCAGCACACCCCTCACCTCATTTCCCTTCCCTCACATCCACCCAATCCCCATATGCCACATCATCCTCCCACTTTTCCCTTCCCTCACTCAAATTTTGTTGGCAACACACCCCTCACCCTTCCCCCCACTTCTTTTTTTTTTTTCATTTTTCTTTTTTTTCTTTTTTTCTTATTTCTTTTTTTCTTATTTCTTTTTTCTTATTTCTTTTTTCTTTTTTGCTTTTTCTTTTTTAGATTCAATTAAAATTTATTAAAAAACTAAAATTTCATTAAACTAAAATAAACATTACATAATTTTATTAAAACTAAACTTAAACTATAAAAGCCTACAAACTACATGGCCACCCGTATCTTGCACATATTTCCCGTTTTTTTTCGATGACGAATTTCTTAAACTCCGGGTCCGGGATATTGTCGTGCGGGTCCATAACAAACTTCATGTCACGATTCATCACCTCGGCTTGCATAAAGTTGAAAAATTCTTCGTCTTTTTTCTTTTGGATCTCCACCTGCGACTCGAGCAAACTTTTCTTTTCGGCCGCATAACTTGCAAAGGCATCACGCATCGAAGTTCGGCTTGTGTTTCCAGAATCCGTTTTCTTTTTGCCTCTCGATTGACGTGATGGAGTTGGGTTCTCGTTGAGGTTCGGTAAGTCAAAATCTTCCACGTTTATTGGTGTCTCGTTTGCTGGGGTTTGAGCGCTACTTGACTCGGACGACTTTCTTTTCTTGCTCGACCCCGTGGATTCAGAAGTTTGACCTACCAACGGTTGTTCTTTCCACTTTTCTTGATCTTTGAGAACGTGCCACGCTTTGGTATGCGAGAAAGCTTTCTTAAAGTGTTTCTCAAAATCGAGTAGGGCGGTCTCATAAACTTGAAGATCGTCGCATCCACTTGCTTTCACACGTTTCTACAAAATAAAACAAGTATATATATAAAAAGTAAATAAAACAAGTATATATATAAAAAGTAAATAAAACAAGTATATATATAAAAAGTAAATAAAACAAGTATATATATAAAAAGTAAATATATACCGCTTGTATATAATAACCGTTGAACATTTGTATCATGTGATGCATAGGAGTCCATTTCGAGTTCAATTGATGATGATTGCGTTCGGTTCCCGGGACTAGGGTTTTAAAATGACCCGTAACTCGCCCCCAAAATCCATCTTTTTTTTGACGGTCCCCAACTTCTCGGTCCACCGATATTTTAATCCAAGACATTGCTAACGCCTCCTCCTCATCTTGCGTCCAATTCTTTGGGGGTCTTTTTCCACGCTTTGGCACCTCTTCAACCACTTCGACCTCTTCGACCTCTTCGACCTCTTCATCAATTGGTTGTGTCTCGGGTATCACGTCAACATTGTCGAAAAATTCATCATCTTCGTTGTAATCATGAATGGGTAACGGTTCACTAACCCGGTCACGCCTTTTTTTTTGGGTATAGCGCGGCTCGTACGGGTCAAAAGTAGGCATTTGAGTTGTCGGTAGTTGGGTATATTGGGTATCAAACGCATCGAAGTTTGTAGGAAGTTGCGGGAGCGGTTGTTGATTGTAGTAAAATGGTGGAGATTGCGGGTACATTTGTGGGCGATAACCGGGTTGTGGAGGAGATGTTTCGTAACCGGGTTGTGATTGAGAGTACATTTGTGGGCGGTAAACGGGTTGTGAAGATGATTCGTGGATGGGTTGAACTCGAGGACGAATTGAGCCTCTCGAAGCACCACCTCTCGAGCCACGACCACTTTTCCTAGGATCTCTATTTTTTTTGGGCTCCATCGTTGCATAAACTTGAAACTGTTTTTTTTATTTTTTATATAGAGACTGTTTTTTTTTTTGTGTAAACCATCTCCATTTTTGGGCCAATTTATAGAAAAAAAAAAAATACCCGTTAAGGACCGTTGCCCCCCAAAAAGCAATCCCAACGTCTCTTTTTCTCCTTCCCAACGGCTCTTTTCTTCCCCACACCGCTCGGTAAACTTTCCCTAACGGTGAACACCGCTGGGCTCACCGCAAGGGCGGCGGCGGTGTTCCCGTTCGGTAAAAGTCACCCCGCATGTCTCCCCGAAGGTGCTGCCAAGCCCCTTAATTTGTTTAATTTCGATTCTTTTTTAAATGTTGTTTCGTGTTCTAATTAATAATAGCATAATCATTTTTTAAGTTTCAAAAACTTGCTTTGCTGCTGAAGAAGAGAAATTCTACTTGCAACTTTCTGCATTATTAGGTCATGTCTATGCGCATTGCGCAAGTTGTTGTTATTAACTTGTTCAGATAAATACAAATAACAATACAAATGAACATTATGACAAAAAGAAATAACGTGATTCCTACAACCAGATATATATAGCCGAATTTATTTATCAACGTACATGTTCAAAGTTACAAGGGAGATGGATTTATTTTCTGAAAAACACGTTTTCGGGCCAAAAACTGTATAGGCAAAATCTACAATTGGTGCGGCACCCTTGGACTCCCACTTGAATGGCGGTTCATCATCAGATAAACCTGAGAACTGTACTGTTAGTCTCCATGATTCAATGTAAGCAATGAATTTCGTTAACTGTTTTTCATGGATATAGGAACCACTTCCGTAGCTCGTTACATATGCTGTCGTAGATAATTATAGACCAAAATCGAATCACATTGACATTGACACAAATTAAGGAATAGTTAGCAGCATGGGGTTGTAAGTTCAATTCTTATTAGATATCTCAAGTTTGAATCACGTAATTAATTGTAATCACTTGAACTGCCTGTCCTAGCCATATAACCAGAATCTAGACGGGGCAGTCGCTTTGGATTCTTTGGCGCTTCCGAAATGATGATATGTTTCGGGAAGCGTCAAAGAAAGGATCTTCTTCTCAATGATGTCAAACAGTTTTCGCTTTATTGGATTTCAGATATAGAGATATAAAAAGTTAAAATCAATTAAATAGATTGGCTGTGTTATCTTCTCCCTATATAATTTGCTATTTCAATTATTATACACTAGTTATAATACCTGTGCACGCACAAGGTTTTTAAAATTTCGTTTTAATTATGTATTATTATCAATTAAGAAATGAATCACTTAACATGTTTCAATTAGTTTTACTTGATGGAATAAAAATTAAAAATCATAAGTATATATGTTATAATCTACCTATTATTTTAAGAGAATGCTTTTGGATTAAAAACTATATTTTATTATTCAAGCAAAATCACATAATTATACTTGACTTGCATGAGATGTTAGTGAAATATGCTTTTCGCAGTATAGTAACGTAATAACCTGATTAAAAACTATATATTCTTGCTTAATAATTCTCATGTACATACTTTAGTTCCTGTACAACGGCCAACTATTACGTTTTTTTTTTTTTTTTTTTTTTTTTTTTTTTTAATAATTAACTTTGTATAACGTTTTTAACTGATAGACATGTTGAGGTTGATGTTGATGTTATTGTTTAACTTTAACTATTGATATCATGTTGTAAAAAAATGTGCTAGTTTAGTAGCACATAATAAACGTTAATGAAATTAAAATATGCTCCATAAAGTTTCTAAAATGTTTTTATGGATATTCATTTATAAATTTTAAATAACAGTTTCATGAGTCGTTGTTATAAGTATAATCGCGTATATTTATTTTCATATCACAGTAACTCATGCTTACCATTTGATATTTATATTCCCGCTACTAATAATTTAGCCGTATTTAATATTCAAACTCGTGTACGCCTAAATTAAACTTTTGAATAGAATAACATGAGTCATTATTTAAAAAAAATATTCAAATGGATGAAAGTCTAAAAGTAACATAAAAACTAATTCGCAATATTTACCAAATTTTGTAATTTTAATGGAGGAAAGTCTAAAAACTAATATAATACTCATTTAATTTTAAACAAAGTTAATATTATACTAAAATATAAGGGGTATAAAGTGTAAGGGGTTATTTGTGTTTTTTTCTAAAGTTATTAAATAACATGGAAACTTATAATTTTACACTTATATCCATATATTTTATTTAAAATTCAACCATTAAAGTTTTATTAATTACATCTTTTTTTTTAAGTTTTTGTTTTCATAAATTTAACAATATTTTTATGCATTTTTTTTCTTAACCAAATTTCCCCACCAAATTTATTAAGTTTGACCAAAATCAATTTAATTTTGACTTTCTATTGACAAATCATATTGCTCGATTTCGCCTACGTGACAAAATCGAGCTCTCCTATGGGTCTAATTTTTTTTTTTTCAATGAGAAAGGTTTTCAAAAAACACTCCGAAATGATGTAATTCTTTTATAATTTATATACGTCTTGAGACATACTTTATATTGATAAACGCTACATATATTCAACACCGAATCTAAAATGTATATGAGGTGTCGCACCGAAGTTTGCTGTCTCAATTATGTCTAGTTCCCTAGACACCTGCGCCTACGACCCGCATGATTCTATGTTGATTTCCTTCCTTGCATTTTCGTAGAATGTGGTCGATGTCCTCGCATACACGTGCACACACCAAAAAAATTCCATTTAGAATAATTTGCAACGGAGTAGTTCGTATAACATAATGAAAAAAATAGTGTTTGATACCTACAACCTTATGATTAAAAAAAAATATATTTTAATTGCAAATATGGATCAAATATGTGTATGGAAAAATAAGTTTTGTTACGCTAGTTTATAAATTATAAATGTAGCGCAAGAAATATCAGTATCTAATATAACTTATTTTACACATACATATAGACATATAGTTAAGTGTACTTTTGATAGTTTCCTCTCTTTTTATCCGCTTAAATTAAAATTGCACGTATAGATTCAATGACTTCATCCCATTTTACGGAGTATATAAAAATATTTGTCATTATTAGTTTATCTAGTGGTTATAGTTTTTTAAGTGGACAGATCGTTAAAAATAGGTGGATTGGTTGGAGACCGGGTACATATATTAGGCGTTGAACGGAATTTAACGTGAACGAAATAGAATAATGCGAAATACAACTGTTAATTAAGGGGAATGGTGTATGTTTTTATATCGTTTACTTTATGATTTTGAAATTAAATAATCCATACATGGGAGAAAAATAAGGTCAAATTCGTGAAGGCTTCATGGTAATGTTAAAATTTTAACCCTCGTGTTAATACACTTTTTTTACGTAATTTAATCTTTAGTTTTTAGGAACCATCTATTAAGTATGAAAAATATTGGCGAATAATTTCTTTCCTTTTTTTGTGATCGAATTCAACATACATTGCTTATAAAAATGCCTTGTCCCTGTAAACACCCACCACCTTCAACCCTCAAGATTCTGTCTTAATTTCCTTGTATTTTCTCGGCATGTGGTTGGTGTATTCACTATTCACGTAGACATGCATGCAATTTTGAATTCGTCAGTGAATTATACATTTTGTTAAAGATTTACTTATTTATTTTTAATGATCATATTTAAAATAATTTTATTTATTCTTGTAATACTAGCAGGTACCCGCGCGTTGCAGCGGCGGGTACCTTGAAATAAAAATTTTCGATGAATAATGTAGTTTAGTTTATTATGTTCTTTTTGACAATAAATTTACGGATATCAAGAATTTTATATAGCCCGTGCCCGTACGGGCTCGAACCCGTTGGCTCGTGCCTGTTCGGGCTCGAGCCCGTTTGGTCTGCGCCCGTTCGGGCTCAAACCATTCGAGCCCGTTTGAGCTTGAATATTTGTATAATGTGCTTAATTATTTGTAGTAGTGAAATTTAATGTAGAAATTGTATTTAATCTTTTATATAATAAAAGAATTACATCATTTCGGAGTTTTTTTGACAAAACAATCTTAGTGGAAAAAAAATTGGACCAATAGGAATGCTCGATTTTGGCACATAGGCGAAATCGAGCAATATGATTGGCCAATAAAAAGTCAAAATTGAATTGATTTTGGTCAAACCTTAATAAATTTGGTGGAGAATTTGATTGGGGAAAAAAACACATAAAAATATAAGTGTCAAATTTATGAAAATAAAAACTTAAAAAATGAGGAGGTAATTAATAAAACATTAGTGTTTGAATTTTGAATTTTAAATATATTATATGGAGTTAAGTGTAAAATTATAAATCTTCATATTTNTGTTAACCCTCGAGTTAATACACTTTTTTTACGTAATTCAATCTTTAGTTTTTAGGAACCATCTATTAAGTATGAAAAATATTGGCGAATAATTTCTTTCCTTTTTTTGTGATCGAATTCAACATACATTGCTTATAAAAATGCCTTGTCCCTGTAAACACCTACACCTTCAACCCTCAAGATTCTGTCTTAATTTCCTCGTATTTTCTCGGCATGTGGTTGGTGTATTCACTATTCACGTAGACATAGACATGCATGCAATTTTGAATTCGTCAGTGAATTATACATTTTGTTAAAGATTTACTTATTTATTTTTAATGATCATATTTAAAATAATTTTATTTATTCTTGTAATACTAGCAGGTACCCGCGCGTTGCAGCGGCGGGTACCTTGAAATAATTTTCGATGAATAATGTAGTTTAGTTTATTATGTTCTTTTTGACAATAAATTTACGGATATCAAGAATTTCATATAGCCCGTGCCCGTACGGGCTCGAACCCGTTGGCTCGTGCCTGTTCGGGCTCGAGCCCGTTTGGTCTGCGCCCGTTCGGGCTCAAACCATTCGAGCCCGTTTGAGCTTGAATATTTGTATAATGTGCTTTATTATTTGTAGTAGTGAAATTTAATGTAGAAATTGTATTTAATTTGGTTGTATAATATGTTTGATAATTTGTATTTCTTATGTAAGGGATGTTTTAATAACTGTATTAATTGTATTTATTGGTCAGTTAAATAATTGACTACATTAAATAGCATTAATGTGATGTTTTGTTGTACACTATGCTTCTTGTCTTATACGTCTGAAAATTACGTGCACTAAAGTGTTGTACACTATGTTTCTTTTCTTGTAAGTATTAGTCATTATAGTCATTAATAACATTGACCACTTTAATAGCATTAACGTTGTAAGTCTGAAAATAAGTCTGAAAATTACACCATGCTTATTTTGTTGTAAATCTGAAAATTGGTTGCAGCTATTATACATTGTGCTTAAATAGCTGTAATTTTTTGTGAAGGGGTATTTTTAATAACATTAATGTTGTTTGATAGAATTTTGGTCTTAAAATGATACCACGCTTTATATTGTTGTACAATATGCTTACTTTGTTGTAATTTTGAAAATTGGCTGCATTACAGTATTTTAAACCATGTATAATTTCTTGTAAGTCTTAAAATTTTGGAGAGAGAGTCATTCATGCTTTATATGTAGTATAGATAAGTAACCTTATTAGTTACTCCGTATTAAAGATGTTTCTTTTACAAATCAGAACTCCTAGTTAAATATTCTGTAATGGCCTTTAATTTCAAATCGTTAGAGCTGATATGTGTTGTGAATGTAGACTTCGCAAATGACCTCTTTTTCAACCAACTGGGCTAGCTTAGTTGGCCACCAAGGGTAACCTTAGGAAGGTTTCCTTAGAGAGGTCTCAGGTTCAAGTCTCACAATGGACCTTCAGGGGCCCGAAATAAATAGAAGCAGGAGTGGGTTTTATCCCCTAAAGAGAAAGGTTCGAGGCTTGCATACTGCCCAATTGGATATCACTGTGAGGTCGAATCACTAACTATTAAGTCGCCGTTCAAAAAAAAATGACCTCTTTTTCAAAATTCCATATATATGCTTCATAACTTCCACATTGCCTAAGCAAAGATTGAGCTATAATATTAAGATACTTAGAATATGACCCCTTTAATTTCAGATGCAACAACATAGGTAATTAAGTACTCCGTATAAATGTTTCCTAGCCAGTTTTGAGCTTATAAGAGCATCAGGTGTGGTTCTCGTCATCCCTTTCGCCGTCCAACGTGGCTGTCTCGTTGTCCTCGCAGCCACACCGATTGAGCTCGCCGTTGGCTCATCGTTGGTCTGCATCTCGTGGCCACAACGAGCGAAACTCATGTACTTGTGTCAGATAAAGTTAAAGAAAAACTTTGTGTAACGTTTTAAAATATAAACGTTAACATTTTTTTTTCTTTTTTAAAACCCAAATTTTTTTAACACTATAAATACCAAACATACCAAACATTTTTTACACACTCCTATCAAATACCAAACATATTTTACATTAAAAAGAAAGAAACATGGAAAGCGACTCATTGTATTCAAGTATTAGCGACTTTGGAGAGATCACGGAGCTAGAGATGATAGTGCAAGAGTTTGAAAACGAGCAAATTTTGCAAAACCAAGAAGCCGGTCCATCACAGCGACGTAAATATATCCGTCGTGAACGTGAAATTGCTGAAGCACGTCTAAGGGGCGACTATTT
>LBNU01010066.1:10420-25613 GCA_014162995.1 Artemisia annua | reverse complement strand
TGTTGACCCTGGCAGGATTTCCGTTCAATCATTCGAGAAATACATAAGTAAATCCCTAATAAACGTTCTTGGCAGATTGCTAAGATCTGCTTAGGACTTGAGAATTTACACTTAGTGTCCAATGATGTAAGATACTAGTGTAGAATTATTAAGTGTTCCTAAGAGATCTTTGATGTACCTCGTGGCTCTAGAGTCAATTTGTGCACATTTTGGTCATCGTAGGTGTGGAGCAGAGTACCTCCTTTTCAATATCGACACACTCATAGTGAATGGTCAATAGATTATGCAGGGTTCTCCGTGAGAATGAAACAAGTATCTTTTGAGAGAAACTTGAGTAGCTAAGAAGGTTTAGGTGCATTGCGTCACTGGGTCCATGACGTCTTTATCTTCAATACCGGTGTCGCCTTTGGCAACGACCAGTAGCATATGAATTGAACCCGGTGTCTGACCTAAGGTTGAACAAATGGATGGCTATTTCTTTTCACCCTTTTCTTTCATTTTCTTTTTAATTCTTCAACCCCTTCTTTCTCCGTTCATTCCTTTCTCCTTTTTTCATATCATACCTAAGGACTTCTAATTTCTAACTATTGGTGATGTCCTTGGGTAGATCCCTCCGGTTCTGGCGGATCATAGGACGGTTATTCCTATCCTTAGTCACCTTATAACTCCATGACTATCCTATTGATGCCTTTGAAACAATTATTTGAAAATCTCTCAAAGTGTTTATGTGTATAAAACTTTTTGTTAACACTTTGAAGGTTTTGATTTCTTATGAAAGACTCCCCCTCTATACATGCTCATGAATGTTTTCAGAAATTTGCATATGCGGGAAGAGTTGGCACTTTTTGAATTGATCCACTCTTAATAGACATGTACTCGAGGGACACGTTTACGTTGCTTAGTTAAAGGGATACATTATTAGTTTTTAGGTGATAACTAGCCCTAATAACTAACTTGAAGTTGTTAACATTCCTAAAAGGAAGTTTGTTAAATGGGTCGTTACAAGTGCGGTTGAAATGGGCTTAAAAATTAGTTTAAGTTTGTTAAGGATGCTTATGACGTGTCAGGTAACCCAAACCGGCTGAGACTCCATTACTACAACAAGCTTTATTGCAATGGCGATGTGTGAGAGAAATGAAATGGTTTGTATGGATTTATATAATGGATGGAGTAACAATGGCGATGATGGTGTTAATGAGCCGTCACAACTTACAAGTATTGGAGTGTTACAAGTCAATGGAAGAAGCGAAATGTCTGTAGAATTTATATTAAAGGGCTGTTACAATTTACAAGTCTACATAATTGAATACATTTAATTTTCAGTATTTAATGTAAGTTTTATTATGTGTATGTATTGAATTAATTGCAAAATTAATACAAATATTTACATTATAAGTAAGATGTTGAATCTTAATTTTTAAGCCTTATATTAATAGCATGTCCCAGATACATTATAAAGTAGTATAGATATAGATATAGATATAGATATAGATGTCCTCCAATATATCATCATTTATTAATAGTCCATATAAGAACCTATTAACAATATAAACATCGTGTATGGTAGAATGACTAGAATCAACAACCAGCCAATTTTAAAATTAAAAAAAAAGGTATTTGGTCTAGTGGCAAAAAGAGTTGTGATTGTCACTCTAGAATGTGTAAGGTCTCAAGTTCAATTCCTACTAGGTGCAAACAACTTTGAAAGTGGTCACGCCAACCTCGTAAAAAGGAAAGGCTTAACCTGGTTTGAGTCTGTGTGATGATGGGTTCAAACCATGTGGATTAGTCGGCCAAAAAGGTCAGAAACCATGATTAATTACCAAGAAAAAGTATTTAATCAAAGAAAACTTCTGTTATCACTATGGAAATCAATTCACATTGATATCTATGTGCAATTGTTGAGCTTTTAAAGATGTATATGCAATTCCCTCTAAAACATAGAGTCATCGACGTCGAAAGGTCTCTGCGAAAACTAAAAAGTAGGCCGCTATATAAAAACAAACCCAAACATATATAAAACAACAAATCGTTGATCATGTGTAATGATACACGTATTTATTGAAAATAAAAAAAAAATAAAAAAAATTAATGTGCGAGTAGTAGTATATGCACGGCAGTACCCGCACATACTTATATAACTTGCACTTAGGGCATTTTTAACGCAAATTAGAAAAATAACCTTTTTTTATCAAAAAAAATTCTTCCAAAAGCTTTTTTTGCCATTGAAGTAAAGACTTTTCTTTTTGGTTAAAGACTCCGATTCTCAAATCTTTCAGCTATCATTTATTTATTTATTTATTTATTTATTTTTGTTAAAACTATATTTTTTTGAAAAGTTTTTTTTGCATTGCAGTTGGTTTAGTCAATATAGGTACAAAGGTAGTGAAACAATGACATAAAAAAAAAAAATGATTAATAGCTTTTCTGTAGATGTTCTTATCTCCATCTCTATTACGTATAAAGTGAAAAAAAAAAATTTACTTAAAAACTTTTTAAATGGGGATTGTTGAATTATTGTTATACCCTTAGGCTAGTGATAGTGGTCGGTCGTGGGGATTGGTCATGACCATCGGGNCAACTACTCATCAATATTCATCATGTCAAAAAAAAATCCTCCCACATCAAAAAACCGGCGGTCCCGACAACCCCAAAATGCCCCGAATTTGAATTTCTCGCCGGATCCAAATTTTCAATTAACTGGTATAACACCACCATAAAATCAGGGTATTCGCTTTCTTGCACCCGCTTTTGAATATCCAACACGAAGGACGTAAAACGGGTATTCGCGCGCTTTCGTGCACCCACATTGAAAAAGAAATTGGTTCACGAAGAACGTACAACTCGATTCTTTCCAAATGGAAGAATATGATTCGTTGTAGGGTTGCTGGATTTTGTGCGATTATGGATAATATCTGGCAGAATCACGGAAGTGGAGAGAATGACCACGATGACTACTAAAAAGCTCTTAGAGAATAGAGTGTGATTTACGGTCATGAGTTTACATTGGAGGAGGGTTGGAAACTTTTCAGGGATCGTTCTGCTTGGAAGTGTATTGAGATGCCTTTCTTTTCAAACTGAGTTGTTCCTAAAATTGACGACTTACTTTTAAAAGTGAGGAAAACTTTTAATCATTATTGTTGTTTCTCTCTTTGCCATCGTAATTTAACTTGGCCAGGCATGTTATGGACATCTAATGAACACATTTTTGATTACTTTAGGAGATTTTGTTTTCATTTAGTGACAAAATTATTAGCTTATAAATATGAATCACAACCTCTATATATAACACACAATATATACCAACTGACTATCTTATTATATATACACAACAAATGAATCTTACAATGTCCTAAACAGGACTTTAACCCACAACTATTTGGTTAAAAAACATTCTCACACATGGGATACGATCGGGACCGAAACTCTTTGGTAAAAGGACTTGCTAAGCCAATTGCTAATTTGCTACGAACTTCTTGCATGCATAAGGGGTTACACAAAATATTTAACCAAAATGCCACAACTATAAATATTTGTCGCTAAAACCCCATCGTTATATACGAATACACGCTATGAGATATAAGAAATGTAAGACGGAGGTAAATTAGTTATAAACGAGCTCAATAACAAACATATTAACGAGCTCAAAATTGATATATTACGAGCAGAGATCGAGCTTAAAAAATAAGACTCAAAATGAGCCGAGCTCGAGCTTTACAAAGCTAAACGAGCTGAGCTCGAGCTCTGAAAGGCTCGGGCTTGGCCCGGCTCGTTTTCACCCCTACTAGTATCTGTGTTTTGAAACAACTCCGTGACTTATGATTGTTTGATTCTACTTTCGAAGATATTTATTGATTATGTAATGTATTCAAGGTAGTATTTGTGAAAATGCAGCATTGTGTTTTGGTCTTGTATGAAGCATATGTTGGAATTATAAAACATGACAAATCATAAATATAAAACACATAAAAGATCAAAGAACATGCGGAAGCGTAAGGATCATATAATTGTAATTAACTAACCGAATTTAAATAGTATACATACCTCTTGCAGTTCCAAGCTAGCAATTAATCGGATCAATTTAAGAACCCTAATTAGGGTTTATGTGGATTAATGAATTGACCCTTACCGTTTTTTAATTCAATCCAAGATACAAACGATAGTGTGTTTGTACCACGTTCTTGTACACATGTACTAATACCAAATTAATGTTAATGCTTGTTAAATAAACACAAAACGATTTTGTTTTTGGAAAAACAAAATTCGAACACCCTTAAGGGTTATTTGTTCGACCGAGTTTCACAAAGAGGAGAAGAAAACAATTTTAGGGTTTAGTGTGTGCACAAAAGTTAGCAAACAATGAACCCTTGGCTTTGTTTATATAGTATGACAAAACTTTGGGAACAAGTTAGGGCTTAGGTTGGGTTTTGCCCCTTGGCCTATCGGATCTAACAACCCAAAGGGGTTCTAGATCTTTCTTCTTCTCTATTTTTCATCTATAGTCCTTTCCTTTAATCGTTAGTCAATTTCCGTTAATTACTTAACGGTCATTAGTCGTTTTATGTATTTAATGATTAAATATAACTTTTTATTTTAAATTATTAATCATTAATTCTTCATATGTAAAGTGTGCAATCCCTTGGTATCAAGTTCGAATCCGGACATACACGTAATAAATATGTCCACAAAACTAACAGTTCCCACTTTGACATATCTTAATAGTGTAATGACATTGGTTAGCAGTACAACTCGAATGTGGTCTCCTGGAAAAACCTTTTGATGATTCATCATCATACTTATCCTTTTGTTAAATAAGGATATGGATCTTAGTCATTCCCAAGATTACCAAATCTTCTTAACGTATTTCAGATAGATCTTGGGTGTGGCTACGCAAACATCTTGTCAACCCTACGAGGGGCCCAACAGTATTAAACTTCAAAACAAATTTGAAGGAAAAATTCTTTCTTGACTACAAGCCAAATTCATGAACTTTGCAATTTCTGAAAACAATCCTTATAGTTACCAGTTACGTATAGCGGTAAATTGCTTCACAGAAATACACTACATCCATGACAGTTCTTTGGTATCTCAAGTCTGAGGATAACTATTCATGATTTACTTAATGACAAGATCCATAAAGTATAATCATGCGGTTGGGATAAGTCCTATATTCAATTCATTGAATATCATGTGAAATTGGTATGTCAACGCATCAATATACGTTCAAGTATATTCTATCAAAACTCATATTTGTCTTAATTTAATGATATTCCCATATCATTAATTGACAACGGACTATTTAGAATAACTAAATTATTCACGGATTAAACATGCAAATATAGTACACAATATTAAAAAAATGAAAAATAAACATAACCAATATTTTATTCCATTAAAATAATAATGTTTACAATATCCTTTATCTAAATACTAATCACAGTTATGCATGAAACTACTAGCTAAACGAAGTCCAATTCCATTGGCATGTTCACTGAGCTTATCATGAGGTAAAGCCTTCGTAAAAAGATCAGCTAGATTGTCATCTGTGTAAACTTTGAGTAGATTAATTTCACCTATGTGAACTTGTTCACGAACATAGTGATATTTTCTCTTATAATGTCTGGTGCCCTTCATGATTCCAGATTCATTGGCAAATATGATTGCAGCAGAATTGTCGCAATACATATTAATAGGCGATTCAATTGAGTGTATAACACCAAGCCCTGAAATGAATTTCCTAATCCAAACAGCTTCCATTGCAGCTTCTGAAGCAGCTATGTACTCAGCTTTTGTTACAAGCATCGCAATTGTACTCTGCTTCTTGCTCTTCCAGTCTACTGCTCCTTCATTAATGACAAAGACATATCCCGTCTGAGACTTCGTATAATCTTTATCACATTGCCAAGACACACAGAAGCATGTAACATTAAGTTCTGCAGCTGGATTTCCACCATACACTAGAAACATATCTTTTGTATTTTATAAATACTTGAGAATATATTTAACAGCAGTCCAGTGAAGTTCACCGGGATTCTGTTGATATCGACTGGTGATATTTTGAGCGAACGCCACATCAGGTGTTGTACTTCTCATTGCAGACAGAATAGATCCTACAGCCGAAGCATAAGGAATCCTATTCATGCGTGCCACCTCTGCAAGTGTTGAAGCACAGGCTTTGCTACTTAAGCCATGATTTACTTCCGTTGACAAATACCCTTTCTTGGAGTTTTGTATATTGAATCTCTTCAACATTTTGTTAATATAATCACTTTGACTTAATCCAATTAACCGCTATGATCTATCTTTGTAGATCTCAATTCCCAGAATATATGCTGCTTCTCCTAAATCCTTCATGGAAAAACACTTTCCAAGATAGGTATTAACCTCTTGTAATCTTGGAATGTCTTTTCCTATAATTAATATGTCATCAACATATAGGATAAGGAAAGTAACATCACTCCCACTAGCTTTGTGATACACACATAGCTCATCAAGATTCTGAGTAAATCTAAACCTTTTGATTTCTTCATCAAATCTTTTATTCCATTGCCGTGATGCTTGCTTCAATCCGTAAATGGATCTTTGAAGTTTGCATACACGGTTTAGAAATTGTTGATTCACAACCCCTCAGGCTGCGCCATATAGATGTCTTCATCTAGGCAAACATTTAAGAAGGCGGTTTTGACATCCATTTGCCAAATCTCATAGTAATAGTATGCTGCTATAGCTATGAGAATCCTAATAGCTCTAATTTCTGCTACAGGAGAAAATGTCTCCTCATCGTCAACCCCATAGGTTTGAGTAAAGCCTTTAGCTACCAGATGATCCTTATAGGTGTGTACATTGCCATCCATGTCAGTTTTCTTCTTGAAGTGCCACTTACTTCCAATGACTTTAGCATTGGGAGGAATGTCTACTTCAATCCGTAATTCATTATCTCCCATGGATTGCATTTCCCCATTCATTGCGACTAGCTATTTGTCCTTTTCAGGATCACTCATGGCAGCCCTATAATTACCAGGTTCTCTGATATGTGTCATTTTACACATATCTTTTCTTCCATTTTTCGAGTCAAAACAATCAAAAACACTTAAAAACGATCAAATAATGTCACAAATATCCTTGGAGTGTGTTTTTGCGTGTTTCAGGTACAAAGGATTAAAAACAGACGAAAAACGAGCAAAATATGAAGAATTGTCAAATCAGTCCCTGAACTTTCAAGAAATGACAGAAATGGTCCCTGGAGAGAATTTTATGAAGAAAAGTCAACGAAAGTCCTCCAACAACCCTCAAATGACAAGATTGATCCTTGGATTGCATTTTCAAAGAATTACAAGATTGGTCCCTCAAGTTTGGCAAATTGGCAAAAATGGCCCCCGGGAACTTTAAATTCAAAAAAAAAAAAAACTGACAAAATAAACCTTGGGAATTCTACACTTGGCAAAATTGGTCCTTGGTGATAGATTGGATAATTAGCAGTTTTGGTCCGTTGAAAGTCTGAAATTACACTAATGGTCCTTGGGCTCAATCTATTAATACACCAAACCAATTTTTACTACTAAACCTAAACCCAATAAAACCCAATATCACAAACCATTAATCCTTATAAACCTACCAGGCCCATATCCCTTTCCAGCCCAAAAACCATCCCTGTTTACTAACAAAACCAACCCACGTTTTTTTTATATAACACCCAAAGTCAAATTTCAGGTCAAACACATCCCTTTATCTTCCCTCCCTCATCTTCTTTACCCAGTGAACACAACACCACCATGGTGCCTGCCACACTCCACCTTTCTCAAAACCTCCCCACTTTCACCACTCCCCAACACCACCTAACCCCCCTTACTCACAAACTCCATACCTAACACCTTACAACCTGGAATTCCACTAAATCACTTTTTCCCGCCAAAACTGATTTGAGGGGCCAAGATCATAAAAACATTCAATTGACGGTTGGGATTTGCTTGGAAGCACTCACAAACCCTAATGGAGCCCTATATAAAGGAAGAGAAGCAAAAAAGAAGTGGCAGTTTTTAGTTTTAGTTTTTCTTTATGTCAAATTAAATTGTACTTCATTTTATTAAAAACTTAGTTTCAAATTTCAATTCAAGACTCAGTAGTGTATTTGAAAGTTATTTTGATCATTGAATTACATTTTCAAGCTCTCTTTATAAAATTCAGTTTTGTATGTTTAAGTGAGATGATTAGTTTGTTTTAATGATATTGAAAATTGTTTGTCATTGATTCTTTAAGCGTATATAAGTCACTGAGGAGCTTTTGCAAGCTCCTAAAGCAGCCTAGCTTGTTCTAGTTCATTTTCATTAAATTCGCTAAAGATACCAAATAGATAGTTAAGAAAGTCAGAATTAGAGGAGAAGCAGATTTAAGCAAGAAGGATGGATATGGTTTAGAGCCTCAGGGGAGGCAATAGGTTTGGTATTTGGTCCTTGGCACCTTGTTTCTCAGCTTGGGCTATTTGTAAGACTTTTCCATTTTATTTTTTTTCTTATGCATAATCTGCGTTACTTAGCTATTGTTGTTCATTGTTGTTTATTTATGTCCATTTATGTTCATGTTTAATTATTGTAATGTTAATTTTCAGTTTCATGTATTGAATCTGTCCATTGCTTCCTAAATTGTCCAATTCTGTTTCATTAGGGGTGTTTGGATTGTTTTGTTTGACTGAGCTTTTGAGTCCTTCAGTGGTCAAAATCAGTTAAGGGTTCATTCTTAGGTTCATATTAGAGTAGTGAAAACCTTAAATTAGTAGTTCTTAAAGAAAAAGTCAAGAATTGAAAGAAGAAACATTAACAGCCTAGCTGTTGTATAATTTGAAACTAAATTCCTTGATTTCAGTTTGAAAGTAGTCGAGATTGATAGATTCAGCTTCATTTAGGTTCAATATAACACAATCAATCACCTTAGCTCAGTACAACTTCACAAAAGTCAACTTGTGCAAAAAGTTCAAAAGTCAAAAATGCATACTGTGAAAAATGGGACGATTTTCTAGATCACATGTAGGGTTCATTAATCATTGGATTTAGATGAAATTTGTTCTTTCGTAATCTATGGTTGCTGGTGTATCAAGTTCAAGAAGAAAAATTAATTGTGAAACTGATTTGCTCAAAGAAAATCAAGCTCAAAGTGACCCATTTGGCCATTTATCTCCCCTGCACCCAGCCCTCACCTTTTTGACCCATTTTCATTAGGCCACCACTTGCTCAATTTTGGACCAATTTCTGTGATTCTTGTTGATTTAGAATCCCACATAGGTTGTCTTGTTAGGTTTGTTCTTTGTTCGCCCTTTAGTGCTTTTCGATTGCTTATTTTGGCCATTCATTTAACCCCTTTGAACCTACTGCTGCTGTAATTTTTTGTTAGTTGATTCATGGTCTGAGTTTGTTAATTACTTGTTTGTTGTTGATTCTGGTTTGATTATTGTTAGTGTAATCACTGTTGTTGTTCTTTCTGGCTGTTAGTCCATTGATGCAAGCTTATATAAGCTTTTGGCTTATTGTTTGATTGTGTGAATTTGAAGTTTAAATGAGAAAAGTGAGACAAAGTTTAAATTTTGAACCTGTTTTAATTTGTGAATTTGGATGAGATTGATGCAAGTTTTTGTTTGTTAAATCACTTTGCAAATCAGTTAGTATTTGTGTTGGTGAAGCTTGTGAATCAGTGAACACAAAAAAAAAAGGAAGCATAAAAAATAAAAAAATAAAGTTTGCAAAAAAAGGTACCCAAGGGATTCGAACCCTGGTCACCAGATTCACCCCACCAACACCTCATCACACGTTCCCTTAACCAATTGTGCCCGAAGGTCTTACAAGATTATTTCTCCAAATTTATTATTTAACCAACCTTGGGTATTTAAGTCTAAATAAGCTGTTTAAGCTTATTGTGGCTTATTTCTGAACTGGACCACCATATTTTGCAATTTTATCAGATTTGTTAAAGTTTGGTGTAATTTGTAAAAAAGTTTCAGATTTATTTCAATAGTTTTAGAATTTATTTTAATTTAATTAGTGATAATTAGTATTTAATTCATAATAAATAGGATTTTAATTAAATTTTTAATTTTCTTTTTTTTCTAAAACTTTCTTTTGTCTTTTAGTGCGGTAGAAAATTATTTTTAGGCCCGTAGGATTAACGTAGCTTTAATTTTACATTTTAACTTGCGCACTCGCGTTTATTTTAAATACCTTTTTGCGTTTTTAAATTAGTGTTCGTTTTAGGATTTCTGATGCCTAATCATGTTTCCCGTAGTCTTTTAGGTAGTTTTTAGGACTCGCCTAGTTTTTCCATTGCCTTTTGTTCCCTTTAGGTTAATTTATTTTCATCCTCGTTCGTTAATTTTCCATTTTTGTTAATTTAACGTATTACAAAACCAAACAATCTTTCTAACCAAACTATAAACTGTCTTATAATCTCGTTTCCACGAAGCCTTCCATTTCACACCTCGTTGGAGGTCGACTCGGGAATACATTCCCGTCTCACAAATATACATTACGAGTTCCGAGGTAAATCTTTTTCCTAAAAGGTTTACTTGTATTTTCCACGTAATTGTTGTCACTCACGATATACGTCGAGCGCGAAAACACAACTCATCTCTTAATAAGCGTAAACGGGATAAACTTTCATTTTGAGTAGCATCACTATGTATCTCTATAATTACGACAACACTCAACTATTATTAAACGCCAAAATATTTACGAAAATAACACGCATGAGTGGCGCAGACGCGCTTTAGACCATGGGTAAAATTAAAGTACTTAACCTACGGGGACGCTGACTATAATGTGATCGTACTCACCAGCACCTAAAAGACAAACGTGAATACATAATAAGAATTACAAAGAAAATAAACAAACTATTTAATATAAACCTCTGTTATATGATTATTCAGAATTATTCATACAAAACTAGATAGTTCTATCTTTACATTACAATTTACAAAAAAAAAATAAAAAAACAATTAAATCAAAATACTGAAAACATATTACAATATTTTACCATCTCTATTACTGTTATCAATAATACGAATAAAATTGACAATACTATAAGAAAAGAAAAAATGGTGTACAGTTCAGAAATATAAGCCAAATAAGGGGGCTTGTCTCCAAAAGATTTCTCAACAAAAACATCCTATTTGATACTTAATAATACCCAATAGTAAATATAATCAATAATCTCTTGGAGCGAACAGTTCTTCTCCGTAGAGACCTATCAGTGGCACAAGAGGTAAGCGGTTTAATCAACAGAGTGATTGTGTCGTCTTGTGATCTCAATGGGTACCACATACAGAATCCCTGTATGTCGTAATATACTATTGCAAACTTCTCCGATTTNTAACGTTGGCAGTTGGGTGTTATCTATCAGATGATTCACATGGCCAGAAGAAAACACAAAGTTGTTCCAAACGGTTACACCAATGTACACACACACTAAATGTTACTTAATTAGCCATACCTTACCATAACTAGTTTTCTTTGAACACATAGGCAAACTTCACTTAATTAGACTGGTTCACAGAAACAAAGATACAAGTGATGATAGAAATTTTGTCTGAAACTGAGGTAGCTTTATTACAGTAAGGAATATTCACAACCCAAAATCTAATAAAAAGTATCATCATTACATCATTAGCTATTTTAAAGTTCAGTAACAAAGTAGCAATGGGAATATTAACTATAAAGATTAAATCTGATATGAAGCTTTACTCTTGGGCTTCACATACTCATTCATCCAGGTTGGCTTCTTAATGCCTCTTCTCGCCTGTTAATCTAATTAACTAGTTCTCCAAAGCGGGCTGATGATGTGTTTCCATCAACTGCACCATTTGTAGCAGCATAATAATTGGAAGTTCAACTTGATATCTAATAACATTGCATTTACTACGAGTCATAAACTTTCCTAGAAAACAATAAGTCAAAAATAGATGAAAGCCAGGAATTGTGTTCTGTGGCCTTCAGAATCCTCCTTTGAGCGGAAAGGTGTGTTGAAGTTTGGTTTATATTCTTTACCTGCAACTTGAGATCAAATTATTAGAGGATAGGTTAGTAGGCCCGAACCGTTTGTGGGCTCAGGGTCCGTTAGGGTTTCATCTCATGTAATCTCTATAAATTGTGGCTTAATAAATCACAACCTACGGGTTTTATTGTCTAACATGGTATCCAGCAGGTCCATTCTTTGACCTAGTCGGCCTAGAGCCGACGCCTCTATACCACTCCATCAAACCCTAGCCGTCACCATTATCCCGAAAGAAAAACCATAGCTACTACCTCCCTAAATTTCTACCTTCACTTAGTTCTAAGCTTCACGTTTCTTTTTCTTCAATCAACGGATGTGCTTATCTTTTTTCTTTTTATTTGCTTTCTGCTTCCAAAAAACAAAACCAAACCTTTTCTCTTTTGCATCTTTTGCTAGCCTCACGTGGCTCTGTGCTACAGTTGGTTAGTTTAAAAATCCAAAATAAATAAACACCAACTGTTTGTTGCGAATATTTTTCATCGGTACATTTTTCTCAAAAACCTTTTCTTCTTTCAATTTGCTTCGACATAAAAAAAAATAACAATAAAACAATCAATGCCCGATTCCTGTTCAAAGGGCCGTTATTGTCGGCCAACCTTCAATGTCAATCATTCGTTGCTTTGCTATGCTATGCTTAATATGTCCATGCCATTAAAGAAAAAAATTTCCTCTTACCATAGCACCATACTATATCGGGTATCCAGTCACATATTAGCGCCCTCGTTGAATGCAATATTTCACTTCATTTACCATCTGTTCCTACATCCTCCTGAATGTTTGTAATGACCATATGATTCCAAATAATAGTAGCTATTACACCAATTTTAGGCCCATTTAAAGCCCTCCAAATCCAAACACTTGATTCAAAAAAAAAAAAATAGCACACATTTGAGCCTTCATCTCATCAACAAGAATACTATACTAGCAACGAACATCCATGATATCTAGTACACAACAACACACCTTCCTAATCTTTAAAATTATTTTGACTTCACATGCAAAGGAAATTAAAGACAGGATAGGAATTTTACCGCACAAAAGATTACTCGGCTGCCCTTCACCTCTGCAGACACAGAAAACAAGCATTAGTACATAAATGTCATATCAAACAACAAGCACAATACCTCTCCTCCCAAATAAAAATAGTCCAACACCAAATTCAGCTCCAAATTAATGGAAACTAGAAATCCAGGTGTGCATTGTTACAACCAAACACACAATATGTGCGTAATAATATTTACTATCTTTTTTACGTAGAAAAAAACAAGAATGCATAAAACTTAATAAAAAACTATAATGCTACATACCTTAACATCAAAAGCTACTAACTACACCAGACATCATCATTTCATTTCGTATTCGTAATCAAACAGACTAACTTTCTAATGTCATAAACTGCCAAAAAAACTCTATGAACAACACTAAAAATAGATCACACTTGATGCAAGATCACACTGTAAGGATTTCATCACATCCAATAGAAAACATTGAAGAAACTGTAAACTTATATACCTATTGACAGTAAGCGGCCCAAGGATGGATAACAAAAGTGGAGATCCATGGTACATTGAACCTGCGAACAATCAAACTTAATAAATCAGTAAAGCTGAAGCGCTAAACACATACACATACAATCAAATTTGTGTGAATACAAACCAGCGTATGGTGACATCGAAGACTGCTTCAACCAATAACCTTCCGCAACTGCAAATATGAACACATAGAGACCTTACTTACTCAATTATTCTAATATAAATTGACAGAAACTAAAAAGTGAGTGTGTGCGTGACATCACTGAATCATTTATAGACGTTAATAACTCAACTGATATTATTATTAGCAGAAACTTACACGCGTTTGTGCATGTGATAACTAACAGTTCAGTCAATAACAGATCTTAAACTCTGTGTTAATGCTCCATTTGAGATATCAGATATCAAAGCGAGTGCTAGTGTGTGCGTGTGTAGCTAGTGTGTGCGTGTGTAACTGCGACAACACAACAACAAGTTTTACTCAATTGATCTAATAGACAACCGAAACTTAAGCGCGCGTGAGTTTGTGCACGCGTTATTACTATATCAGTTCAATAGATAACAGAAACTAAAACGTGTGCATAAGTGTTATCTATCAGTATATAACATAACTTAAAGCGCGCAGCATGTTTCGCCTTAATAACTACTCGATTAATCTACAGAAACTAGTTATTACCAACTCATAACGATATATAACAGAAATCGCGCGTGTATGTGTGAGATAACTGAATCATTTCAATATATAGCAGAAAATAAAGCGCGTGTGGTGCACGCGCGTGAGAGAATGAGTGTGCTTACGACGACGAAGGCTGGTGACGGGAGTAGAGACTTCAGGCCGTGATGAGAAGTTGAGAGTGTTTGGGAAATAGACAATGAGAACGAGTCTGAGGAGAACTGAAGCTAGTGCTGAGGTCCAGAACCATGGCTGATGTTTCGTCTTCGCCGTCGTTGTCTCCGGTGAGGGTTTCGTCATTTCCGATCGGAGACTGGTGGTTTGGTGATGGTGATGGGCTTTTTGTTTTAATTTTTTTTTTAAAAAATAGTGAAACGATGTCGTTTCAGGTGTTAATAAGTGGGATAAGTCATTCTTGGTGTTTGGATACTTTATGAATGAGGTTAAGGTTCAAATCTAACCATGGACGTTTGGGGGTGCTACATTTGGGTGGTTAAGATGGGGTCGGTGGCGAGGCAATCGAGTCGTGTTCAGGTTGACGTGTTGGTATAACATTTACCCAAACACTATTTATTTATTAATCGTGTCAAGAAACTCAACCCTAACCCATACCTTCATAACACGAGTAACCTGCTTGTGACTCGTTTAACCTTTTTAAGTAAATAAGTTAATAGGTCACGCGGTGAAGAAGGTTGGTGGTTTGTTGATTCAACTAATTTAAATTCAAAATTGATATAACGACTTAAAAGTTGATTAAAAAAATAACATATAAATACCTATACAACAATTTCAGTATCCACTGTCATTCAATGTCATATTAAGAGTGTTGGGTACCTTTGGCTGGTGGACTCGCGCCATGGTACCAGCCATGAAAAGTTGATGGCGCACCACACCGTGGCTGGCGCCGTCGGCCCTTGCGCCGTGGTGACCAGCCAGCGTGGTGGAGTTTTGGCTT
>LBNU01010064.1:35415-79758 GCA_014162995.1 Artemisia annua | reverse complement strand
TTGTGTTAAACTATTTAACTTTCAAATCTATGAATATCACTCAACTTTATGTTGACTTTTAGCATGTTTATCTCAGGAACTAAACAAGAAGAATTATGAAGGCACGGAGTGGGCATATGGACTTAAACAAAGACCTTGTTTTTATATTAAATAAATGTGTTATTGAAATTGTGAACATCTTAATAATTTGGTATTATGAAATAAAGTAAACTTTTAAACATCACTTTGTGTTGTTTCTGTGATTATGAAAAGATCCTCGAAGTAACACCCAAAAGTTTTCCGCTGTTAAATTAAAGTCTTCCGCTGTTATTTTAAAAAGTCTTCCGCTGTCATGGTTAAATTTTGGGGGGGTGTTACAATATGAGACTTATCAAATCCCCCCATACTTAAACTATTGCTTGTCCTCAAGCATAAAATTAAAATGTTTTTCAAAATTTATGTATCCAAGACAATCATCGAGCTGAAAATAACATGACATGCTCCTCACGAAAATAGGTAAGTTTAATTCACTCAAGCACTCATAATGGTTGTAGTAGATGGTGTTGTGAAATCACACTCATAGCTCAGTCATGATTTATTAGTTTACCATATGCTTGTACAAGAAACAAAAATGCACCGACGTGGCGTAAGCACCAAGTATAAATATCAAAGAGGTCTTTTATTCGGGTTATATCATTAGGCTTAAGGTATATAAGGTATTGATAAGTCATGGGATATGTTTACTAAAATTGGTGTAAAAAGAAAATAATAGTCAGGAAAGTCTATCAAACTGTACTTCTATTCTTCTCGTCATTCACAACTCTTTTTCTTTTTTTCTTTTTTTTTTCTTCTTTTCTTTCATTTTTCTACACATTCTTATACCATAACAAACATAAAGCGTGCACTCTTCATCTTCATTAGAATTGGCATAAAACTTTTTATTTCATCATACTTTCAACTTTCACTGTTTAGACTTCCGACCAGGTAACGTTTTGTTCATTATTTTTCTGGTGGATATAAGAAACCAAAAAGTTTGACTTTGGGGTGTAACTAATGGATTTTAGCACTAAAAGTAAGTGCTATAACGGGTTATATTAGTAATCTAGCTAATCGGTGTAATTAGCTAAAATTTAGTAAACGGATGGTTTATTTTGGTGTAATTCATAGTTTGCCTCTTGTCATGTAAAAATACCTATATCACACGAATGTAATTTTACTGCGGTCTCATAATGATTTCATACACAAGTTCTAGAATCGAATAAATCATTGGCACGCTTATAAACAAAGAAATCAAGCATAAAAGATATATGCTAAACATAGGGTCGAAATCCTCACATTTTCAGTGGTAATGGGTATAAATGTGCAAATAATGTTATCAATCCAGAGTCAGATTGGCTTTCAGATTGTTTTGGATACGTTTTATAAAAACTTAGCTAGAAATAATAGTAATTTTCTGAAAAAATTATACCCCGTAATCGATGTACATAATAAAATGTTCATCGGGTTTTATTATAAAGCTCTGCGTACCATAAGATAAGTACGACGGTTATTCAGTAACAGTTAGCAAAAATTTTAAAATTTTAGCATACTATTGCAGGTAACAATCTAAGAAAATTATTTTCCTGTTCATCCCCCCCCCCCCCAATACTTAAATTTAGCGTTGTCTCAAATGCTAGAAATTTAAAATAAAGAATAACAGGAAAAATAAATGATAACGGTACTTCCCGGGTATGCTTTCATTTGCAATAAGACTGCCTTATTGCTTATGTCCCAGCTTGTGGACATCTTTTCTCAACCTTATAAATATTCAAATCATGCAACACAAGATACACAACAAAATGGTAACGTGCATTGTGGCACGTTACATCAATAGCCTACTAATTATAATAATAAGTGTGCATAAGTGTTAAGGTGGTGGTGGTGCAAGTGTTTAAGTTGTTTTGTCACCAACGGAGGTACCTTAATACAGACCCAAATATAATAATAAGAAGTATTGTTTTGAAATTGTCTTTGAAAATAACCAAACTGTGGTCATATCATCAGAAACACGCCGCACTTCCCGAGAAGTACGGTGGTGATCATCTCTGCTGCTACTGTTGTTGTTCTGGATCATCTGTTGCATCATCTGGAGCTGCCAATTGTTCTGAAATGCTTGGGGGCCTATAGTCTCCCATAGGAATGTTGTTTACAGTCCCCAGATGCTCCAATACAAAGGCATATGTGTCACTGTGGTAAAAAATCATGTCCACTTTCCTCTCTAACACACCCAATCTTACCTCAAGATCTCCAAGTTTCTCCTCAGTTGGATTTGCCCTGTGCCTTGGTTGTTGTGGTGCTCTCTGTGATCTTGGTGCATGAGTGTCCGGCTTCAGCTTTCCTCTATCATCAAGCAAGTCTCTTAATGTCACATTATCAAAAGCTCTATAGACAGTGGGAGCAGCATAAATACTCATGTTCTCCTCAGTGAACACACTAAGTCCCTTGGCCAACTTGGTGATCAAATGCCCACACATCAATTTGCTATCTCACTGGCTGCAACTCCACTTCTTTTTCAACCAATGTACTACCACCCATGCCACATTAGCATATACTCCTTCATTCTCTAGTGATTTATCAATCCAACCACAGTGGTTGTCATCCTCCTTAGCTAACCTCTTTCCTAGCCTATTGTTTGGATCCATGGCTAAAAAGGCTAAAATATGCAAAAACATCAAATGAAACATTAATAGGTTAGTTAAATAAGTAATAAGCACACACTTGCACTCCAATAATCTCATATAAGTCATATAATTTAAGATTCGGATTTGTTTTATCATTACAAACTACAAAGAAGATTTGAGTCCTCTGTGAACTTTTTGGCATAAAAGTGCAGTGTACTTTAAGAAAAGTACAGCGGTATCGTGGTATACTAGCCGTTTTGTTTGAAATTTTCCAGAAGTGCGGTGGTTTTACAGGAAAAACCGGCGTGCTTCTGGGTTTTGACAAATAACCATAATTCATTAAACAACTTATATGTTTAAACAATAGTAGAAAACACATAGCAATTAACATTTCATTCATCATAACAAATCAATACATTGATTTTAAGCAAACAGGAAACAAACAAGAGCAAAAAAAAAATGTGATTTTCATTTTAATGTGCAATTTATACATTTGCAATAATTCAAGCAATAAAATCAAGAAAAACACAAGTCTCATGTTCTCAAAACCTGAAATAAGCATTTTAGAAGTTTGTGTGGTTTTTGAAATTAACTCCGACTCAATTCTTGAATACTGAACTGATAAGTACGGCGGCTTTTGGCTGAAAACCGGCATGCTTTTTGATACAGAAATGAAATTTTTTCAAATTTTTGCAAGAAAACTTAGTAACGAATGATCGTTTTAACCAAAACTGGTAAAAACAACTAAAACAACCTCCCCGACAGCAGCGCCAAAAACTTTGATGTGTTTCGAAAGCTTTAAATTTATAATGTTAGTTCTACCGATTCCTCAATACACAAAACACATGGATAAAGTACAACCCCCATTTATAGTAAAGGTTTAGGTAAGATAAAGTTGTCCCAAGGGAGGGTAGTATTTCTGAACTCAGCGTTGGTTATACAAAATTAGATTCCAATGATTGTCACTTATCACTAAAATCATTTTTGTTGGAGTTAAGATTTTTGAATGTTTTACCAAAGTAATTAAGAATATGTTTTTTTAGGCTAAGCATATAATCCTAAGCATATCAAGTGCATAAAGAGTGATATGTGGATGAAACATAATAAGCATTTTTCTCCCAGTCGAGTCGTTAGATGTGAGATTAGTACTTAAACATATCATAACTCGGGTTATCAAGTATTTTACTATCTAATTCTCACAAGCATAGTAATGACTCGTTATTGATAGACGATTCATAATCAATCAAAACAACTACATCTTTCGACCTATGACAATTTCAATGATTAATCAAACAAGAGATACTTAACCGAATTTGTAATATATCAAATACGCTAGTTACATACTCATAAGCATTTATACAATTCTCATATCCATATCACATGCTAAAGTGCCCAAACAAACATAAGTGGATTACTCCATATTCAAATAAGGATGAGCAGATGAACCAAAGAACCGGACCGGACCAAGAACCGGACCGGAACCAAGAAGAACCAAACTGGAACCAGAACCAAAGGTTCTAGTTTCGATTCTTGATTTTGAGTTTTTTCGATTCTTGGGTCGGTTCGGTTCTGTTACACCGGTTCTCTGTTCCGTAACCAAATACCCAATAATATATACGAACATGTAATTTTTTTTTTGCTTCTCATACTCAAAGTCTCAAATCATACATACAATGCAATAAAATAAACCCTACTAGCCTACTTTCAGGAAAAATTAAGCCAAACACTCTGAATCCTAATCTTAATTCATTGAAATATCTACAAACCAATAATTAATCTAAACCTGATAACATTCCAAGATCATTCAACATTCAAAACTCACACAAAAAACTATCATCAACCGTGGCATACGAAGCGATGTTTAGTACGTGTAGACGTGTACTAGACCTTATACATATCGCTTGTCGACACCAATTGTGGAAGCTTTGATTTGCACCCAAGATTGGGTGAGAAAGTCGAGAACAAAATTAATTGGGATATGCAAGGATATGGAAGAACAGTTAGAAAAACTAACCGAAAGAGACCAAGAGAAACAAACTGTGAAACTATAAACGGTTTTAGTTATTTTGTTGGACAAGGTTTTAAGTTATCTTATTTTGTTTTCCGGATAGTTATGCATTAATGTTTTGTTAAGAATATAAACAAGTGAAACTATAGAATGATTGTTTATTTGAATGTATGCTTTAGTTGTTAATTGTTATTGTCTTATTAGTTTAAACGTAAATGGTTGCAAGTTCTTAAAAAATTCAATTTTTTTTTTGTGTTTTTTATTGGCTTCATTAGTACATTAGGTTATTCTTTTTCTTCGGAAAAGCGGTTCCTATCCGGGTAGACCTAAAGAACCAGAACAGGAACAAAAAACTATATTCGGTTCGCTTCTCGATTCCTACTTTTCATAAAATTCGGCTCTTGGTTCCACCAGTTCCGGTTCCAACTGGTTCCAGACCTATGCTCATCCTTATATTCAAACTAAAGAAAGAAATGTCAAACAAATAATCTGTGATCGTATTCATATTAAGAAATAGAGATACCACTGTTAGAGAGATTGAACCACGTTCTCACGACTTACAAATAACTTTTACTGCAACTACAGACCTTCGGTAAGTGGTTATGCTGTTTAACCACTTCCTACACTTCACTAGAACTTAGTTATGATTGGTATATGATTGGATATATTTTACTACGTTTTTTGCCACTATTTATTGGTCCAACAACGACCTATGGACGGGTATGGTGAGTAATGATGGGCAAGTGATCGGCCTCATCATTGAAGTGGCTCATTAATAGAGAAGTATAATTGACAGGGGAAGTACGCCGCACAATGTCATATAACCGGCGAGCTTCTCCTCACGTATCCGGGGTGCTTTTAGTAATAAACCGGCGTACTTCAGTATTGACTCGTAGGTACATAGTTGACCTTTAGCGCCCCGTAACCGGCGCTCTTCTTCCATATGACCGGCGGTCTTATAGCCAAATCATGTGTTATTTCTTCTAAATCTTTGAGTCATTAGTCCTGCATGATTATTTATCTATTAATTATCAAAAGTTCTATAAATAATTGTAAATAGATATATACTTTACATAATATCAGGGTATAAATACATATAATATGAGACTCATCAATGATTTAGTGGTGGATGAAAAATAGTGTACAAATCACCTCCATTCTTATTGTTTTTGTCCTTTCATGCATTTGTTTAGAGAAATGACAGGCATGCTTAAAAACATGCCTAAAACTATGTGGCAATAGTTTATTGGTTTGTAAAGAAGTGGGTCTGGCTGCTACAACTAATAAAATCTTGCCACACACTTTTAGGCATATCATTAGACATGTTTTTAGACAAACCTGTCATTTCTCATTTGTTTAATTTTTTTAATGCATTTTTTTATTCTCTATTTTTTCCCTTTTATTAAAATGATTAAAACCTAATTAAGAATTATCCCCTTCTTCTTTTCTTTAGTATGAATACCACAAACACACTTGTTCTTTAATACAATTCTTGAATCATAAACTCGTCTCTTGCGGTTCTCGTTTGTTGTCTTCAAACTGAAATACAAACCACAAACACAAACGTGAAGGCACGAATCAGCCCCTTCTGAATCTTGTTGTTAGGTGGTTTGTTGTTCGTTGTGGTTTGTTGTTTGTTGAGGAGATGCGATTGTTCTTGTCATAGTTGTTGGTTGTGGTTTGTAGTTGACTAATGGCAATTAAGCATATGGTATGAATATCGTTCTCTTATTTTTTTCTCTTATTGCTATGTATAGTTATGGATACTGATGAGTGTCTAAATACTCATCATTTTATACCCATTTAGACTGCAAAAACAGTTAAAAACACACAGATATGCCTTAAAATACTGCAAATATCCTTGGATTGTGTTTTTATATGTTTCAGGTACAAAAGGATTGAAAACAGATGAAAAACAAGCAAAGTTTCAGAAATTGACAAAATTGGCCCCTGAGCATTTATTTTGGAAGAAAAGTCAAAAAGGTCCTTGGGAATTCAAAAGTTGTCAAAATCATTCCTTGGATCAAAGTTTTCAACAATTGGCAATAATGGTCCCTCGACTTTGAAAAATGGCATATCTAGTCCCCGGGAATTTCATTTTTGGAAAATAATCAATAGTGGTCCTCGGATTATTGGAACTTGGCAATTTTGGTCCTTGAAACAACTTTGGGAAGTTTGCATTTTCAGCCCCTTGAAAATCAAAAAATTACAAAAGTGGTCCTTGGGCTTTTTCACTACTTAAACCAAAAGGACCATTAATATTATTATCCAACACTTATTTAACCCCACCCATTTAAACAAACCCAACACCTAAACCCAGTTCCACCCTTGGCCCATTTCACTCATAAGCCCACCCTGGTATTTAAACCAGGGTCAAACCCGGTCAAAACCACCATTTACCCTTCCCTCCCACACACACTGTAAAACCATAAACCACCCTCCCACCTCACTGGTTTTCTTCTCCATCTCTCCACCTTGTCCCCTCCACCTCCACAACATCCCAAGACCCATTAATTGATTGGTACTAAACGGTCAACTAAAGTCAACCAAGGATTTGGCAACACAAGTCAAACTAGATAAGGCACAATACACCAAGTAGAGTATAGGAGTTCTTCCCAGGTCGTTATGTCCCGACGAAGCGTGAAATGGTGCTTAAAACGATCCTGAGATCAAGCGTTTATGAAACGAGGATTGGTGAAAGAGATTGATTGAAATTAAAATACAGAATTATGAATGAAATTGATGAACAAACACTATAAACGATTACTAGAAATCTGGAAACGTTTACAAATCTAAAAGTGTACGTTTACGTTTAATTAAACGTCTACGTACGAAAATAAAAGTGAAAATGGAAATCTATAAACACCTAGATGATGAAAAACATATTTTTACAATCCTAATGACAAAAGAAAATTTTAAGAAAAAGAAAAATATTTTTTAATTATTTAATATTAATTAATTACTAATTACTAATTAAACTAATTTAAATTAAAATAAATACTAAACTAGTTTAGAAAATTACCAAACTTTTTCTAAAACTATTTAACAATTACAGAAGTCTTAAAAAATTATAAAAAAAACTCCTAAACTTTATAAATAAACTATTCTAGATTTAGTTTACTTAATTACCAATTAAAAGCTAATTAAACTAAATTAATTAAGAAAAATAGCAAATGAATAGTAACAATTAAGAAACTATTTTCTAAAAATGCTATATGATTAATAAAAGCTAGAAAAAATATAAAAAGATGCTAGAGATTAAAATTGAACACTAAATGATTTTATTTTTGATTTTTCACTTAAAACTAATTAAACTACTTTTAATTGCTAAAATTACCAAATTAAAAGATAAAATTATGAAAATATTTGTGCAAATACTATGTGATGCCAGAAACCTAGGAAAAATATGAAAACTACTAAGTATTTAATAAAAAAAATAGAAAATAAATTAAAAAGATAAATTCTATTAAATAGAAGCTATCACTATTTGTAAAGATGATGATTTTTGATTTTTCTTTTTACAAAACTATTAAGACACTGAAAATAGACAACTTTTTAAAAAAGCAACTTCGGCTGAGATTCAAGAATAAGCACTTTGGGTGCCAAAGTGCTTAACAGTTAAAAGCTTAAAACTTATTAAGAGTTGATTAACCTTGAAAAAGCCAACCACAAGCTACCACATGGTTAACTAAGCCAAAACAGGAATGTGGCAACTTGAAATAAGCTAAATGAAACAGAAAAGCACAAGAAATAAACACTCAAGAGCAAATAAGCATATACNNNNGAATAGCACTCAAAGAGCAAATAAGCAATACAAATCAAACACAGACTGCACAGTCCACACAAGCACTTAAGAGGTGTGTAGGGAGCCACTAGGGGGAATTGGAACCAATCAAAGCTTAACCAATAAGCTATGAGCTTATTGGCTTTCTTAAAGCCAGATTCAACCTGTGGCGGTCCACTGATAGCTTTATGAAAGCTTGTGAAAAAGCGTATGAAACACATGGTTGTTAAGCCAACACAGTGAATGGGACAATCAAAAGCTACGGAGCAGCTAGCTATTGAGCTAGAAAAGGAAAAATGGGCAGGAACTTACAAGTGGTGGTTACTTACAAAGCTAAGCCACTCAGGTACTCAGTATTGAGCATTTTGAGAGTTATGGAACAAGGCACTCAACACTGATGAATCAGTGTCAAAGTGTCAATGGCAAACTTTGATAAGCAATTCTTAAGCATGAAATAAGCTAAAGGAGGACGCAAAACTGCACTGAAAATAGCTTATAGACCTACTCAAAAAACAAATATTACAAGCTACAGGGCCAAATACTAAAGCTATTGCAAGCTTATGAAAATGGATGGTTCAACTGTGCACAGGGAATAGTTGGAAAACGCTAGTTGGATAAGCAGCATTTAAGCAGTTTAAAGCTGACAATAAATAAGAAAATAATTAGCAGATACCAGCCAATATTGATACATCAAAAGCACTAATCCAAATTCCTAATATTAAGACCTACAGGGAATTCCAGTTAATTCAAAAGTTTTTCATGCATCTTTGACCTTTTGTTTTGCTCTACTAGTTTGACTTTTTTGAGGTTTGATTAGATTTACTGATGATTAAGATGTTCTAGTTTTAAAATGAACGCTAATTCTAAAAACTTTTATCCAAGGATCAATATTGAACATTTTTGACTTTCCAAGGACTTAAGTTGACTTTTCTTTGAAATATTTTGACCAGGGACTAATTTTGACAATCGTTGAAAGTTGGGGGACTGAAACTGCCAATTCTGCAAACTTTGCTCGTTTTTCATTCGTTTTTAAACATTTTGCATTCGAGACATATAAAACACGATCCTTGGATATTTTCATCATTTTGATGCGTTTTTGCGTGTTTTCAGATGTTTTTGCAGTTCAGATTTGACCAAAAATGATGAGTGTTTGAGCACTCATCAATTGCCCTAAAATCCTCACACGCTACCCACATCTGTCAATTTTATATTTTGGCGCCAAAATCCAATTTGAAGGCTGAGATCATTCTATCTTGAACCAAGGGTCCAGATGAAATGGGAAAGTCTCTAAGGACTTCCAGGAACCCTAGAAGTCAATATAAATCAAGAAAGAAGGAGGAGAGAAAAAACAGTAGTGTAACTTAGTTTTAGTCATGTCATTTTTAGTGTAAAATTAAATTCTAGTGTAATTTTTAGATAAAAGATGTTGTAATAAGTCTTTTTAGTGTATTTGCAAGTTATTTCCATCATCCATTTCAAGTTTTCAGTTTATTCTCAGTTTATGCAATTTTTACTTAAAACCTCAATTTCACTTAATGTTGGTAAATGTTGTTGTTCAGTGTTAATATAAGCTTAGTTAAACTCACTTATAAGCTTTTTAAAGTTTAGATATCATTCAGAGGACTTTTATTCAGCTTTACTAAAAAAATACCAAAAATACTTATTAAATAGCTTGAAAATTAAAAAAAATCAGTGTTGAAGAAGATAAAGGCTTGGAGCAAGGTGTATTCTGGATTGGCTTGGGTTTAGTAGCTTATTTAGAAGCTTTAGGTTATGTTCATGGTCCTTTGTTCATAGTTCTGTACTTGGAATCAATTGTGAGTACATGTTTCCATTTTTTGGCTTTTATTGTATTACACCTTATGAACTGCTCATCTATTTGTTTTTAAGCTTAGTCTGTATATCTCAGTGATAATCTTGCTTTATCTCTTTTACTTGTTCAGTGAATCTTTTAGTTGTTAAAATTTTCATATCTAACTGCCATTATAGCATTATCTTGATTTTTAGATCTTTGTTGTTATTATGGTTATTTATATGCTCATTTCAGTTCATTTTATCATAATATAGCCTTAGGAATCAGTCTTATGGCCTGAATTTGTCTCATGCTTTGATAACATCAAAAACAGTCTCATATAGGACTGTTTGGCTCAGTGGATCTCACTAAGTTCAAACCTGTTCTAGTTGTTGTTTGTGGTTTGCACATGTTTCATTAGGTTAAGATAGCTCAGTCAAAGCTTAAAATCTAGGGGTCCTTTCATTAAAAGTCAAAATCATGTTTAATTTTCTCTTATGAGTTCACTGTTAGGATTTCATGTTTAAGATCTCATCATATCAGTTCAATAGTGGTTAGCTTAGCTTGTTTCACTCTTATTTTAGCTTATTAATACATATTAAGTCATTAGTAATCAGTATAAACTCACCAAAGTCAACTTTCATCAAAATCTTTAAAAGTCAACTTGCATGTTTAGTCAGTTTATGCATTTTTAGCAATATTTTTCATGGATTTATTACTTGTCCTTTTGATCTGAATCTTTGGGAAAATAAACTTTAGAAGCTCAGCTTTGCTAGACATATTTTACTTTATTTTTATGAATTTTCTTAAGTGCTTATTTGTCTTAACCTTCTAGCATGTTTGGTGATTAGTTGCCCTGTGCCAAGGGAAGTTTGGCTCACAAGCCATTTTTAACAGCTTCTGTAGGGTTCATTAGAGGTCATAAGCTTAATCTTTTTGCTGTTTTGGTTAGTTCACAAGGCCATCTGCTTATGCTTATGCTTATGTTCCATGTTAGTGCTTGTTTGTTTGCTTAATTTGTCCCATCTAATCTTAACCACTGAGTCCTTCACACTGAGTCATCAGTGTGAGGAGCCAAATTCATAAGCTCACACAGAGCTTATCAGTGAACCATACCCTATGACCTTGGGCTTTTTGAGAAGCTCATTTACCAAAGTTGTTGGTTCCAAGCTTATTTCAGGCTTCAGAGCTTATTGGATAAGCTATTTTAGCCTGCAAAGTAGCCTGCAGGGCCTGTTGGTTCTCAGTGTTGTGTGGATTTGCTTATTTGGCTTATTAACTAATTTCAGTTTTATTTTCTTATTGTTTCTGCTTAAAATCAGTACTTTTCATTTGTTTCTATATTATTCAAGCTTTGGTTCACTGTTGGGAGCTTATTCTCAGCTTAGTAAGCTTCATAAGCTCTTCTGCTTAAAATCAGTACTTTTCATTTGTTTCTATATTATTCAAGCTTTGGTTCACTGTTGGGAGCTTATTCTTAGCTTAGTAAGCTTCATAAGCTCACTTTTGCTTATTTTGGTTCACTGTGGTGAGATTAAGCTCACACAGAGCTTATTTGTTTGTTTTAAAAAGTTTTGTTTTATAAAAGTTGCTTAGAATTAGTGTTATAGTGTTTGTGTGAAGTTAAAATCAAATAGAAAAATAAAAAAAGAAATTGTCCAGTTGTGGGAGTTGAACCCTTGACCTTGTGGTTACTAGTGACAAAACCAAAAGGACCCCGTGCACCATCTCCCCTATGTATGTTTATGTGTTTTAGTTTTCCATATTTATTTATATATTAATAGTAGTCCTAATAAGCTTATACAAGCTTAACAGCTTATTTTACAGCTTATTTATAAGCTTTTCACACTTTTTATATTTTCCCCAGCTTTAGTATACTAATAAGTATTTTTATAAAAAGTTTTAGAATTATCGCTGTATTTACTATTTATTTTAATTTAAATTAGTTTAATTAGTATTTAAATAGTTATTAATTAATAATAATTAATTAAATAGTCTAATAAATTATTTTCTTTTTCCAATAATTTTATTTTGTCATTTGGATTTCAAAAATATAATTTTCACATCAGTGAGATTTATATTGGCCAGAATTCACGTTTTATTTAGTACGTTTACGTAAATTTAATTTAAACGTACTCGTTTTTAGATTTTAAATGTTTTTAAGTATTTTGTTTTCACGTACTTGTTCATATAGCTTATTTAAGCTATTTCCTTTTATTTTCCTTAGTTTAAACACTCAAAACCTTTTCTTTTCAATTATCACCCGATCCCAAATTCGTCCTATTACAGGTTTCACATCTCGCTAGGACATAACGACCCGGGAATACACTATGCTCCTTGGTTAGTTGTCTTCAAGTGGTTTGACTTTAGTTGACCATATCCGTGGTCAATATTAGTTGACTGTTTGAGGCCAATCAGATACGCTAAGGCAAGTAATCTTCTTTGAGGGGGTAGCCCAAAACGATTATCTGATTAGTTGTAACTTCAAGTTGATACAATCAGTTGGTAGTATTTAGATAAAATGATTCTAGTTATGATTATCTGATTATTTACCTTTTATTTTTAACCTGTTTCCAAGAATTTCCTTTTTATTTTTGTTCATTATGGGCCCATTCGGGTTAGGTTTTTTCTCTAGCGTGTAAAGTAAATTGCAGCTTAATAGGAATACACCAGAAGGGTAGAAGGTCCATCATCCATTAAACTCCTAAACTACTTCATTAAAAATTAGTTGAAGAATACACTTTTTGTAAATTATGTATTACAAACTCCTTTTTTTTAATGATATTTAGGCAAAAAAGTAATTTTAGTTGACCCGACCCGACCCGCCCTTTAGGCCACCTTATGACAATACTCGGCCATTAAATCCCTTTGTTCTATACAGGATATAAGGAACAGAGGTTCAAGTGAATAGTATCAACATGTGGAAAACACAAAAGAGAGATATAAGATTTAACCGATTCTACGAAGAAATCTATATGGTGGATTGATGGTTCCAAATTTATATCTTATGTGTCATGCATGGTGATAACGCCCTATTTATACATATCTTCGGGCATAATATTATATGTTTTATGATCATTTAGTGTGAACTTTTGATACTTAATAACATGAAATGTATGCAGGTTCACTCTTGGATACTCTAAAGCAAGAAACATCAATAACACAACTATTTCAGCATACGAAGTCAATAAATAAGAAGTCTATCATATTAGTCCTTTATCATAGCCAAGTGCACCGGTTTTCCAGCTATGTGCGCCGCACTTGCCTACTCGATCAAGGAAAGTCAAAAAGAAAGTTTTTAATAAAAGTGCGCCGGTTTTGTATCTGATGTGCACCGTACTTCCTCTGCAATTATGAAACTTTAGCACCAAGAAAATAGCCAAGTGCACCGCACCTACAATCTAAGTACGCCGTACTTCGCCTATTAGAAGCCTATAAATAGAGCTCATTTGCAAGCATTTGAACTCTCCACTCTATAACTAATTTTCACTAAGTCATAAAGAAGTACAACGTGATCCTGAGCCAGAAGCAGACATTGAACGAGTCAAACAAGGGGTCTAATATACTCTTTGGTGTTGAACTCTTGGTTACTTGTGACACTAGTGCAATCCATTTGATCATTCCAATCCGTATGTCTCTTGTTTACTATTTCATCATTTCTGTTATCATGAACTCATTAGCCATGAGAGGCTAAACAAGGGGTCTAATATACTCTTTGGTGTTGAACTCTTGGTTACTTGTGACACTAGTGCAATCCATTTGATCATTCCAATCCGTATGTCTCTTGTTTACTATTTCATCATTTCTGTTATCATGAACTCATTAGCCATGAGAGGCTAAACCTCATGTGATTGCTTGGATATGTGAATATACTAAAGTGAAGTTATGATTATGCTTTGATGTTTATCAATTTCAAGTTTATGTTGTGAACTATTATATCTCTAGTCTTACTACGTTTGTTTATCAAAACTGATTGAATATAACCTTTTGGGATAGGTCGAAAGAACCAATTTGTTATATGCAATTCTAGGGACTTGTCTGTGTTTTTAGCCTTTGACTGGAGGAATTCGCCTAGGAGAATTGGTAATAATCTAGACTTGATATATAATACTATCTCGAGAGGAATCTCTTGGTGGATAAACATGAATCTTGAGTTGAACCTAATAACTTATGAAATTGATCTTTTGACAAAAATGGCTAAGTTATAAGTTGTGCACCATTCCTATTATCAAACTAAAGATCTAGCATAAGCATTATCACTGAATTGTATAAGCTATCCAAGCAATCATTTATTTTATCATTTGAATTTTCCATATTACATCAACCACTATTTGTGCATTACTGTTTTGTTTACTAATCATTTTATACTTAAAACGAACGAAGTCCTTGTAGATACGACCTGGTCTTACCTAAAATCTTATACTACCAATGAGGGTTATACTTTACCCGTGTGTTTGGTTTATTAAAATCGGTGAAACTAGTATTATAAATTTAAAGCTTTCCTTACACATCACATAGTTATTCCATTTAAGACTTTTGGAACAATCAAATGTTAGCTATGCAACTTTTATGGTTTTTTTAGTGCATAATGGAATAATTGATGTAAAGATTAGTACATGGATCTATGGATGTCATATTATTTGTATAAATTTTTTTGTGTTTGTAGTTATTTTATACGAGTACATATCTATGTGATAAGCTATATACAAAATTGTCGTACATTGATTCTCGTAGATTTTTTATACAAGTACAACATAGAAAAATTAATACCAGAAAAGTGAATAACAAATTAGTAAATTGTGAACAGTGGTTGGTGGGCGGTGGTGGTGGCGGGCGGCGATGGTGGTGGTGGGTGAAGAAGAAAAAGAGTATGATTGGTGGTGATGAGACTCACATGATAATTGTTATAAAAAGAACAAATAAATAAACCATTAAAAAATGAGTTGGACAAAGAAATATAAAGAATACAAGAATGCTAAAAAAAATGATTCGGACAAAAAAAAATAAAGAGTAAAAGAACGCATTAAAGGACAAAAAAAATTAAACAAATGCATGAAATTACAAGAACAATGAAGGAGAAACATATCCTCGTGTACCTGACATGTGACTGAAGATAACGAGAAAAACTAACATCATTAGCCATTTTGGACCTGCGGCGTAATATTCATGAACGTTGGGGATTCGCTAGGTGAATTTTTCTGAAAACGGACTAAACATGAAATATGGCAATACCACAAGGACTAACGGTGTATTTTACTCTTTATCAAATAAAGAAAATAAGGAAAGAGGTTAAGAGCGCCAGGTGACTCGTTTATAGCAAAATTAATGTCACCTCAGCACTTTTCCCCTATAAATCATAACTTATAACTTAACCAAAAAACACATTTTTTTTTCATCACTCAAGTTATAGGACACATTGCCAAACACTTTAAACAAAACAATAAATAAATAAATAAATAATCCCTGTAACTTAGGTTAATGGATTTGACGCAAGGAGCTATGGCTCTAGGTGGGTGTTAAATGGAGCCATAGGATTGAGTTATAGGGCTTTAACTTGCCCAATAACTTGTGCACACCGAGTACTCTACGACCATCTTTCAGACTGTGGTTAACAATTAACGTTTTAATTAGTTGTGTATTTTAAGAGGGTGATTGTTTAAGCTTATTTATGAGCTTATTGGTGTATATGTTTTTCTTTTATGTTTAATAAGCCTCATTTTCTTAGCATTTTTGAGACTTATATGCTTATATAAGTTTATTATGCTATACAAACTTATATAATCTCATAAGTTTCAAAATAAGCCAAAACAATTAAGCTTATAAAATATAATCCAAAAACATACAAGCTAAAACAAACCCGTAAACCATAGTTGATAATGTATTTAGTATTTTTAGCTCGAGCCGTATTGTCAAACGAGCTTTGGAATAGGAAAATCTTTGGACTGGTTAAGCTATATGTCTTTTGGAAGACATGTCATCATTTAATTAGGATTTAGGACGTGTTTCTTACCTCCTCGCTCTCTCAACTCTCTCTATGTTATATTATATGTAATATTATCATGCACACCATATGATATGATGAAAAAAAAATACAACCCATTTAGGCAGTGTCACTAACTGATGTTGTAGAGCTAGGGTAAGTGATGGGATTCATCGAAACACCTAGGAAATGGTGTTCGGCTACCAAAAAGTCTTCGGATTCTAAAATGATCAGGAAAACATGTTTGAGAGTTTGGGAGCGAAAATGATTAAAGTTGTAAACAATTATAAGTAAGTGATGTGATGTGATTCATGATTTCGTTATAAATTAAGGTTGTATAATATGATCATACATTATAGCAATTTCTGTTTTAATAAATGTATACTAGATTATTTGGTATGTATCACCAGCCCTGTAAGTATAAGTATCGGGTATAATGGACATGTCGTTAATATGTATGTAATCACACATTATGTAAGTGTTCCGTCTAATTGAGTTCTTCTATTGACGTCCACCAAAATAAACCAGAGTGCTTATTGGTCCCAAAATGAGCAGAATGCATATTCTAAGGGTTTTTTTTTTTTTTTTTTTTTTTTTTTTTTTTAAATCAAGTCATATCTAATTGTCATTGCAAGAGATAGCTGCAATAAATTTGAGAACAAGTAGCTAGCCTAAACTTCGTAACTTTATGTGAATTCAAACAAAATGGTAAACATGCAACAAATGATCAATGCGATCTCCCTATACTATCCAATAACACATAAGGCGCTTCCTTTAATTTAAGTGTATAATGACAACGAATTAAACATTCACGCGATTTTAATAATCATGCAACATCAAAATATTATATATACTCAAAATAAAGTTTTAAATGCATAAAGTATTATGTAACTAAAGCATGTTTTGAATGCATACAACATTTTGATGTTTAATTTGATATATATATATATATATATATATATATATATATATATATATATATATATATATATATATATATATATATATATATATATATATATATATATATATATATGTGTGTGTGTATGAGTTAGGATTTAATGAGAAAAGAAGCTAAAATGAGAAGGGTGAGAAGAAACCAAAACCGTACATTTCATATGCCTACAAAAAATAGATGCATCTCCCTTAAAATTATCTCTTTTATTTAAAATGTGTGGCTAGAAATCCTTCTTATTCTTCTTATTTTAGTTTTTCTTTTCATCGAATCCCTTTTCATATATGACAAAAGTTCAATACGAAACAATAATTATCTAAAGATCAAATCAAGAGATCTCAGCCATCCATCTATTTTAAATCTAAAGGTCTAGATTAATCCTCATTTTAATATAACTAATTATTGAAGGCCACTTTTGTAATATCATCCAAAACTAAACACTTTAACTGGTCGGGTACAACCTCTCATCTGCTCATTTCATTTCAATTTTCATTTTTACACACACTCTCTCATTTACTCTCGCCACAAACCACCACCACACCAAAACTCTACAAAATACAGCTCAAGAATCATTGAACCCAAGTCACAAGGAGCATCACAAGGAATCTTATACGGAGTGGGATTATCAGATGATGATTTTAGGTTACGTAAGGTGACGGATCGGTGTATGAGGTATGATCTGAAGTGGGTTTGTATTACACGGTTGGTTGTGGGAAGTCGTGGTTGTTGCGGCGGCGGAGGGTTGTTTCTAGGGCGGAGATGAGGTGGATTAGGGAGGTGACGGTTGGGTTTTCTTGAATAGGAAATTCTAACACTACAAAAAATGTTTCTGAGAGAAATTGATTGAGGGGTTTGTACTTCTGTACTGTCAATGAACCGGAAAGTGAAAATGACATTAGTGTGCCTCATACTGTTTTTAAAGAGTGAAGTCAATGACAAGGAAATTAGACATATTGACCCCTACTTATTCTACGAGTAGAGCTAGCAAAGTGTCTTTACAAAGACATGCTAAAGATTAAAGATTGGTTAATATGCTTGGTATGTGACTATGTGATAAACAGCTAGCAAAGAGACAAATAGTATTAAAATGGTTAAACTTTTGGTGTTTGAAAAATTTTATTTATTAATGGACATGGATTTTGTGATTTATATTTATTTATCAATAAATTGTTGTCATGTGCTTTTGGAGAATAGTTTGATCCATGTTTATTTACGGTACAATATGTGAATGAAGATATATTAAGTGATTTCTTTTTCTATTTCTTTTTTCCTTTTGAAATTTTATGCTACGTACTTCTTTAGTTATTTCCTTTTAGCCGGATTCTAAATTTAAGTTTTGCAAATGAAAATTATTAAAAATAGTAGGATTATTTTCAAAAGTTTTATAAAAAAGTTGTCTTCAATCCAGCCTTCTTGCAGGTTAATCACATGTGATTCATACAGAATCTCATGGCATGTGATTCATACAGAATCTCATGGGATTCTTTGATAAATCACTAATCTAGTGATTCTTTTGACGAATCCTTTGTGATTCATACAGAATCCCATGGGATTTATACAGAATCCCATGGGATTTATACAGATTCCCCATGAGATCAAACAGAATACAAGTAACAAACATTATAGATTCAAAATAAACAAGATATATTCAAAGTGGACAAGAATTTTTCTCATAACATTACATAACAAAAATAGAATCTCAAGTGAATTACTCATTTTTACAAATCACTTGTGATTTTTTAAAAATAACAAATCACAAGTGATTTTTTTACGAATCCCGTGGGATTTTTTTACGAATCCTGTGGGATTTTTCTAGACGGAAATTTTGAAAAAAAAAATTCGTCTTTTTACGAATCCCGTGGGATTTTTCTGGACGGAAATTTTGGAAAAAAAAATCATCTTTTTACGAATCCCGTGGGATTCTTCTAAACGGAAATTTTGAAAAAAAAATTTCGTCTTTTTACGAATCACATGGGATTTTTACGAATCCCGTGGGATTTTTCTGGACGGAAATTTAAAAAAAAAAAAATCATCTTTTTACGAATCCCATGGGATTTTTTACGTTTCCCTTGGGATTTTTCTGGACGGAAATTTTGAAAAAAAAGTTCGTCGAAAGTATATAACAATGCATGTCTATAGAAAGATGATTTAATTCTCGTCGCGATGGTGTATTTTTCGTATGAAGATTTACCGTTTGCAAGATATGCTGTTTTTTAAAAAAAGGTGGAAAGTGAGTTTTTATATTAAATGAGCTAAAATGCCACTTTGCCCTCCCTTTGTTATTTTTTGTTTGATCTTAGCCATTAGATGAAAGTGGGTTTTTATATTAAATGATATTTAAAATTTAAAATGATATTTTAGGTATGACATATTATTCATTTTTAAGTTTAAGAAAAGTTATTCGTGCTTTATATATAGTATAGATATAGATATATGAAAGAGGTGAGATCCATGCAAAACATGTATCCTTTAAAAAAACAAATAAGTCAATCTTAACCATCCATCCACCTTTCATCTAATGGCTAAGATCAAACCAAAAAATAACAAAGGGAGGGCAAAGTGGCATTTTAGCTCATTTAATATAAAAACCCACTTTCTACCTTTTTTTAAAAAACAGCATATCTTAAAATGAGAAATGTTAAGTTACTATTATGTCTTTATTTATAAAATGCAATGAAATTCATTATTGTTTCAAATAATTAATTACAATTTGAGCTATAATGTTTCTACACTCATTTAGAGCATGCGGTACCATCACCTTCTACCCTCATTAAACTTTCACATTCCGGCGTTAAAGTCTCGTTAACCATACCGCCCCCCTCCCCCCTTTGTGATAGCTGCATTAACGCAGAGGGTTAAACCTTTAACGCCGCGTTAAACCCCTCCCAACGTCATTATGACCGTTGGTTTCAAAAAAAAAAATCATTTTAACCCCCTAACATTTATCAGCCGGCTAGTTTGAAAAAAAAAAATAATACATAAATAAAAAAAATTCAAAACATTTTTTCCACCACTATAAATAACCAATTAACACAAAATTTTTTTTCACACTTCCACAACTCAAACCCAAATTTATATACTTCCTCTCTAACTCAAAAAAAAACCTTATTCATTCACAATGGATCCAAATCAAAGTGACGAATCACCTAAGCATTGGTCAGATGTAGATGACGAAACTGATTTTGAGTTTATGATGGCCACGTACGAATATCAGCAATAGTTGGAACAAGCAGCAACTCAACCTCGCGTGTCCCGTAACTCGATCTTTCGTGAACGTGAGCTTGCCGAAGAATATTTGCGTAACGACTATTTCAATCAAGGTTGTAAGTATCCGCACCAGAATTTTCGAAGAAGATTTCGTATGAGCAAGAAACTATTTTTACAAATAGTCGAAGGTATTGAATCTTATACATCCGAATTTCTTCCAGTCATTTTAAATTCTTTAGCCAAGGACCCGATGCTACGGGTCGAATGAGTATGAGTGTACTTATGAAGTGTACATCTGCCATATGTTAATTGGCATACGACACCGCACCCGATGCGTTGATGAGTATTTGCATGACGTATCGTCATAGAGTGAGGTAGGAACTTATAGAGTTAGGGAATTGAACGCACTCCCTACGACTTGTTAGGAATACACCCGTCATCCACGCAAACTCAACATACTAATTACATGGTAAAAGATAGTTATAGGGAGTAATGAAATCTAAGTAAACACTATTCTCCACCACTGATTTTCTCTAAAAACAAAAAAATACAAAAATATAAGTAGCTTAGAAGTAGATAACTTGGGTTAGTTGACTAGCAACTAATTCCGCCCTATCCTCCAAAACCAGAGATTTTACTGCTTTCATAAAATATAAAAATACAAAAAGAATCTTCCTCCACCCTTAGACCTAGATTAGAGTAGCCTTTAGCCTAACGAACACTATTCCCTGTGAGAGAACGATCAATCCCCCGGTACTTGCCACTACACTATACTACATCGGTCAGGTACACTGCCTGGTGGGGATTGCAAGCTTCTCGAGATCCCTCGAGAGGTAAAACGTAGTGCGTGTTGCAATCCACGCGCATCATGATCATTTAGTGTGAACTTTTGATACTTAATAACATGAAATGTATGCATGTTCACTCTTGGATACTCTGAAGCAAGAAACATCAATAACACAACTATTTCAGCATACTAAGTCAATAAATAAGAAGTCTATCATATTAGTCCTTTATCATAGCCAAGTGCGCCGGTTTTCCAGCTATGTGCGCCGCACTTGCCTACTCGATCAAGGAAAGTCAAAAAGGAAGTTTTTAATAAAAGTGCGCCGGTTTTGTATCTGATGTGCACCGTACTTCTTCTGCAATTATGAAACTTTAGCGCCAAGAAAATAGCCAAGTGCGCCGCACCTACAATCTAAGTATGACGTACTTCGCCTATCAGAAGCCTATAAATAGAGCTCATTTGCAAGCATTTGAACTCTCCACTCTATAACCAATTTTCACTAAGTCAGATAAAGAAGTACAACGTGATCCTGAGCCAGAAGCAGACATTGAACGAGTCAAACAAGGGGTCTAATATACTCTTTGGTGTTGAACTCTTGGTTACTTGTGACACTAGTGTAATCCATTTGATCATTCCAATCCGTATGTCTCTTGTTTACTATTTCATCATTTCTGTTATCATGAACTCATTAGCCATGAGAGGCTAAACCTCATGTGATTGCTTGGATATGTGAATATAATAAAGTGAAGTTATGATTATGCTTTGATCTTTATCAATTTCAAGTTTATATTGTGAACTATTATATCTCTAGTCTTACTACGTTTGTTTATCGAAACTGATTGAATATAACCTGTTGGGATAGGTCGAAAGAACCAATTTATTATATGCAATTCTAGGGACTTGTCTGTATTTTTAGCCTTTGACTGGAGGAATTCGCCTAGGAGAATTGGTAATAATCTAGACTTGATATATAATACTATCTCGATAGGAATCTCTTGGTGGATAAAAATGAATCTTGAGTTGAACCTAACAACTTATGAAATTGCTCTTTTAATGAAAATGGCTAAGTTATAAGTTGTGCACGATTCCTATTATCAAACTAAAGATCTAGCATAAGCATTATCACTAAATTGTATAAGCTATCCAAGCAATCATTTATTTTATCTTTTGAATTTCCCATATTACATCAACCACTATTTGTGCATTACTGTTTTGTTTACTAATCATTTTATACTTAAAACGAACGAACTAAGTCCCTGTGGATACGACCTGGTCTTACCTAAATCTTATACTACCAACGAGGGTTATACTTTACCCGTGTGTTTGGTTTATTAAAATTGGTGAAACTAGTATTATAAATTTAAAGCCTTCCTTACACATCACAGTTATTCCATTTAAGACCTTTGGAACAATCAAAAGTTAGCTATGCAACTTTTATGGTTTTTTTTAGTGCATAATGGAATAATTGATGTAAAGATTAGTACATGGATCTATGGATGTCATATTATTTGTATAAATTTTTTTGTGTTTGTAGTTATTTTATACGAGTACATATCTATGTGATAAGCTATATACAAAATTGTCATACATTGATTCTCGTAGATTTTTTATACAAGTACAACATAAAAAAGTTAATACCAGAAAAGTGAATAACAAATTAGTAAATTGTGAATAGTGGTTGGTGGGCGGTGTTGGTGGCGGGCGGCGATGGTGGTGGTGGATGAAGAAGAAAAAGAGTATGATTGGTGGTGATGAGACTCACATGATAATTTTTATAAAAAGAACACATAAATAAACCATTAAAAAATGAGTTGGACCAAAAAATATAAAGAATACAAGAATGCTAAAAAAATGATTCGGAAAAAAAAGAATAAAAGAATGCATTAAAGGACAAAAAAACATTAAACAAATGCATGAAATTACAAGAACAATGAAGGACAAACATATCCTCGTGTACCTGACATGTGACTGAAGATAACTAGAAAAACTAACGTCATTAGCCATTTTGGACCTGCGGCGTAATATTCATGAACGTTGGGGATTCGCCAGGTGAATTTTTCTGAAAACGGACTAAACATGAAATCTGGAATTACCACAAGGACTAACGGTGTATTTTACTCTTTATCAAATAAAGAAAATAAGGAAAGAGGTTAAGAGCGCCAGGTGACTCGTTTATAGCAAAATTAATGTCACCACAGCACTTTTCCCCTATAAATCATAACTTATAACTTAACCAAAAAACACACTTTTTTCATCACTCAAGTTATAGGACACATAGCCCAACACTTTAACCAAAACAATAAATAAATAAGTAAGTAAATGAAAAATCCCTGGAACTTGGGTTAATGGATTTGATGCAAGGAGCTATGGCTCTAGGTGGGTGTTAAATGGAGCCATATGGTTGAGTTATAGGGCTATAACTTGCCCAATAACTTGTGCACACCGAGTGCTCTACGACCATCTTTCAGACTGTGGTTAACAATTAACGTTTTAATTAGTTGTTTATTTTAAGAGGGTGATTGTTTAAGTTTATTTATGAGCTTATTGGCGTATATGTTTTTCTTTTATGTTTTATAAGCCTCATTTTCTTAGCTTATTTTGAGACTTATATGCTTATATAAGTTTATTATGCCATATAAACTTATATAATCTCATAAGTTTCAAAATAAGCCAAAACAATTAAGCTTATAAAGTATAATCCGAAAACATACAAGCTAAAACAAACCCGTAAACCATAGTTGATGATGTATTTAGTATTTTTAGCTTGAACCGTATTGTCAAATGAGCTTTGGAATAGGAAAATCTTTGGTCTGGTTAAGCCATATGTCTTTTGGAAGACATGTCATCATTTAATAGGATTTATGACGTGTTTCTTACCTCCTCGCTCTCTCAACTCTCTCTATGTTATATTATATGTAATATTATCATGCACACCATATGATATGATGAAAAAAAATACAACCCATTTAGGCAACGTCACTAACTGATGTTGTAGAGCTAGGGTAAGTGATGGGATTCATCGAAACACCTAGGAAATGGTGTTCGGCTACCAAAAGGTCTTCGGATTCTAAATCAGGAAAACATGTTTGAGAGTTTGTGAGCGAAAATGATTAAAGTTGTAAACAATTATAAGTATGTATCACCAGCCCTGTAAGTATAAGTATCGGGTATAATGGACATGTCGTTAATATGTATAATATGATCATACATTATAATGGACATGTCGTTAATATGTATAATATGATTCATGATTTCGTTATTAATTAAGGTTGTATAATATGATCATACATTATAGCAATTTCTGTTTTAATAAATGTATACTAGATTATTTGGTATGTATCACCAGCCCTGTAAGTATAAGTATTGGGTATAATGGACATGTCGTTAATATGTATGTAATCACGCATTATGTAAGTGTTTCGTCTAATTGAGTTCTTCTATTGACGTCCACCAAAATAAACCAGAGTGCTTATTGGTCCCAAAATTAGTAGAATGCATATTCTAAGGGTTTTTTTTTTTTTTTTTGTTTTTTGTTTTTTTTTTTTTTTTTTTTTTTTTTTTAAATCAAGTCATATCTAATTGTCATTGTAAGAGATAGCTGCAATAAATGTGAGAACAAGTAGCTAGCCTAAACTTCGTAACGTAATGCGAATTCAAACAAAATGGTAAACATGCAACAAATGATCAATGCGATCTCCCTATACTATCCAATAACACATAAGGCGCTTCCTTTAATTTAAGTGTATAATGACAACGAATTAAACATTCATGCAATTTTAATAATCATGCAACATCAAAATATTATATATACTCAAAATAAAGTTATGAATGCATAAAGTATTATGTAACTAAAGCATGTTTTGAATACATACAACATTTTGATGTTTAATTTGATATATATATATATATATATATATATATATATATATATATATATATATATATATATATATATATATATATATATATATATATATGAGTTAGGATTTAATGAGAAAAGAAGCTAAAATGAGAAGGGTGAGAAGAAACCAAAACCATACATTTCATATGCATACAAAAAATAGATGCATCTCCCTTAAGATTATCTATTTTATTTAAAATGTGTGGCTAGCAATCCTTCTTATTCTTCTTATTTTAGTTTTTCTTTTCATCAGATCGCTTTTCATATATCTATATCTATACTATATATAAAGCACGAATAACTTTTCTTAAAACTTAAAAATGAATAATATGTCATACCTAAAATATCATATTAAATTTTAAATTCCTTTTTATCAATGTTGCAAAAATAGAAAAACTAAGCCTTGTAATTGGCGATTACAAGGTGCACGACCTTTCACCTTGTTGATTTTTACAAGGTAATCGGCCTTGTAATCGGCGATTACAAGGTAATCGGCCTTGTAATCGGCGATTACAAGGTAATCGGCCTTGTAATCGGTTATTAATCGCTACAAGGCCTTCAACCGCCTCACTACCGACTCACGATTTTTGCAACATTGCTTTTTATATACCTTTAATTAAAAATGGTAACAACATTTACCACAAATTTAATAGTTTAAGTATTGTTTAATCCTTAAACTTTTACATTTTTTATTTTTAACCCATAAATTTTGTTTTACGCAATGACCACAAATTAAACCCGCATGGATCACACCAAAACTACAAGTATGCAAGTATAATTATTTGTTGCTATATACATTCGTTTTACGCAAGTATTCTTCTATTACATATAAATTAAAAATAGTTTTGCTTAAAACCCTTAAAATGAGAAATGTTAAGTTACTATTATGTCTTTATTTATAAAATGCAAGGAAATTCATTATTGTTTCAAATAATTAATTACAATTTGAGCTATAATGTATCTACACTCATTTAGAGCATGCGGTACCATCACCTTCTACCCTCGTTAAACTTTCACATTCCGGCGTTAAAGCCTCGTTAACCATACCGGCCCCTTCCCTTTGTGATAGATGCATTAACGCAGAGGGTTAAACCCTTAACGCCGCGTTAAGGTGGCTTGGCAATTAAAAAAATCACTTTACCCCTCCCAACTTCATTATGACCGTTGGTTTCAAAAAAAAATATATATATCATTTTAACCACCTAACATTTATCAGACGGCTAGTTTGAAAAAACTAATAATAAATAAATAAAATTCAAAACCTTTTTTTCACCATTATAAATAACCAATTAACACACAATTTTTTTCACACTTCCACAACTCAAACCCAAATTTATATACTTTATCTCTAACTCAAAAAAAACCTTATGCATTCACAATGAATCCAAATCAAAGTGACGAATCACCTAAGCATTGGTCGGATGTAGATGACGAAACTGATTTTGAGTTTATGATGGCCACGTACGAATATCAGCAATAGTTGGAACAAGCAGCAGCTCAACCTCGCGTGTCCCGTAACTCGATCTTTTGTGAACGTGGGCTTGCCGAAGAACGTTTGCGTAACGACTATTTCAATCAAGGTTGTAAGTATCCGTACAAGAATTTTCGAAGAAGATTTCGTATGAGCAAGAAACTATTTTACAAATAGTTGAAGGTATTGAATCTTATACATCCGAATTTCTTCCAGATCATTTTAAATTCTTTAGCCAAGGACCCGATGCTACGGGTCGAATGAGTATGAGTGTACTTATGAAGTGTACATCTGCCATACGCCAATTGGCATACGACACCGCACCCGATGCGTTGATGAGTATTTGCGAATGGGGTGAGCGTATTTCACGTGCTTGTTTTGATAATTTTAACAAGTGCGTTATGGATTATGCCGGAGTATTTAAGAAAAACAACATGGTCCGACATTCAAAGTATTTATGAAAAACATGAAACGTGGCATGGTTTTCCGGGAATGCTTGGTAGCATTGATTGCATGCATTTGGAGTGGAAAATTTTTCCGGTGGCTTGGCAAGGGATATTACTTAGCTGACGGAATTTACCCACAGTGGGCAACTTTCAGCAAATCCTTCTCGGCTACGACTGACGAAAAACATGGTTATTTTAAAAGGAATCAAGAAAGTGCACGAAAGGATGTCAAACGTGCTTTTGGTGTGCTTCAAGGACGTTGGGGTATACTACAACAACCGACACGCCAAATGGAAAATTGTCAAGATACGTAGAATTAGGGGTGTTAATCGGGTCGGGTTGGTCGGGTTCGGGTTAAACGGGTCGGGTCCAAGTCGGGTCAAGGCTAAAAATAAAATACCCGAACCCGACCCTATTTGAACTCGGGTTAGTCGGGTTCGGGTCAAATCGGGTCGGGTCAAGTCGGGTCGGGTCAAGTCGGGTTCGGGTCTGTTCCATTTACAAAATCACATAAGTTAATTTCTTAAACTACTACACAAACACAATAGCAACAAACAAAATAAGCCAATAATACCATACTCCGCAAACTATACTATCTGCAATAATGATATAATTATCTTCAAAATGCACCTAACAATCGTAAGTTCGTAACACATATCCACAACTTCAACTCAATAATCCACATTTTCTAACAAAATTCAATTTATCTTATAATTTTCTTGTGCTACATAAAAAAATTTACTTTTAAATCAACCACAATAACGATACATTGATTCAAAAACAATAAACAGTCCAAATCTTGAAAATTACGAGAGCCTCACTAAACTTAGAACCATGAATAGCAGCAAGTTCAATATGTGGTAAACTTTATTACATGGACCATTTTACTTGGGCTTTCAATTGAATAAAGCTTACGAAAAATTAAAAAAATACATGAAAAAAAAAAAGAAAAAAAAAGAAGCCTAACTCGGGTTAGTCGCGTTGACCCGAACCCGAATAGGAAAAGTATTTTGAACCCGATACCCGACCCTATTTCGTATTCGGGTTAATCGGGTTGACCCGAGTTAGATTTTGAACCGAGTAACCCGACCCGATTATCCTTATTCGGGTTCGGGTCCGTGTCGGGTCGGGATTTATGACACCCCTACGTAGAATCATGTATACTTGCATTATTTTGCATAACATGATTTTAAAAAGATCAAAAGTTTGCACTACGTAAGTATGGCGAAATGTGGGTGAATCTGTCACCATGTATGAGGCAGGAAAGGTGGGTCGAAAGATGTGATACCCATCGTCGCAAGGCAAGAGAAATATGCGACCAAGAAACGCATACTCAACTCCAACGAGACCCAATGGAGCATATTTGGCAGAAACATCTTCAACGACGACAACAACAACAAGAAGATTCCAAAGACGATGACTAAGTATTTGTAATACGTATGTTTTTAAATTTCCTATGTTTCGTATTTATTTTCGTTGTAATTTTTTTTAGTTTATTTATATTTCGTATTGTAATGTTTAAGAATTAATGTTATGTTTTTTAATAAATGAAGTGTTAGTTTTAGTTTAGGGGTTGAATTTGAAAATAGTTAGGTTAAAGTTTAGTTATGATAAAGGGTGTTTTTTTTAGTTAAAGGTGAAAAGGTTAAAGCTGATGTGACGCTGACGTGGCACTGGGTGAAAGTTTAACCTTAGGTGATGGTACCCTTTGCTCTTAATTGATCAAATTCTCTCTTCTCTTACATCAACTTCACAGAAATATCATTTTACGACCTAACTCACAAAGAAACCGAAAATTCCAATCATCTAAAACACGCACACTTAAATTATCATATTAGATTTTGTCAAAAACTATACACACAGTAATAGGATCCATCACACATAGCTCTTGGGATGACCTCGGTTTTACCAGTTACTAATCTACAAACGACCGGATACACTGTCCGTTAGTGCATTTAGGTAGACCTTATGTAATCGAGACTTTATAAATTTAAGACCTGGTTAGTAAAACCTGCATATAATTTTTGGCGCCGCTGCCGGGGAGCTAATTAAGATTTTAATTTAAGTTTAATAAATATTTTTTCTTTTATAATTTTAGGTTTTTATTTGCTTTTTAGGAATTTTTGTTTTTAGTTTTCTTTTTTCCTTTCTTTTTTGTTTTTGTTTGTTTTGAATTTTCAAGATATGGGTAATTCGGATCTGGACATGCTCACTATGGATGAATACATGGCTTTGACTCATGGTAACGAAAAGACCGGGCGTGGTAAGTCCCCAAATTAATACTAGTAATAATATCAGCTTTAAGACCAGTAGCCAGTTTATGAAGGAGCTCAGACATAAGCTTTTCGCCGGAGCTGACGATGAAGATGCCTACCTGCATGTGCGAAGAGTATTAGAGATCGCAGATCTTTTCCACACTCCAGGAGTCACTCATGATGCATTAATGCCTAGAGTGTTTCCAATTACACTCACAGGTGCAGCCAAAAGATGGATGTACTGAAATTCGCCAAATTCTATGAAATTAGTTACTAAAACAAATTCGACACTTCTTCCAAACCTTGGAAGAAAGTATAAAACCTCTACACGAGGGTAAAAGTAGGGGCGCTCAGAAACTTGAGAAATCGATAAATCGAGCCGAACTATTCAAAATCCAAAAAACCCGAAATCGAAGAAACCAAAACTGAAAAAAACCGAAACCAGAAAAACCCGCTTATCATGGTTCGGTTTCAGTTTTTATTTTTAGATATCCATGGTTAACCAATTGAGCCGTATACAATGTACATAAAGTTTTTTTTAACTAAATACATAAATAATTGTACAAGTTAGAATTATACGATTGCACTACTTTTATTGTATAACAACTAATTTGCTTCTAATGTAAATTTATACAAAACATCTATGTATAAATATTGATTAATTTGATAGTAACCTATAATCGTTGGATAAATATTTTTTTATTAATCTTCCATATATTTATTCGAATGGAATTATTGTGACTTAGGGGGTGTTTCTTTTTTACTTAATGGGAAGGGATAGTGGGTCCTATCAATTTAATAGTATTAATTTTTAAAATAAGACCCACAATTTTTGTTAGTTGGTCTAGATTCACAAGCCAAAATTTATAAGGCTCTCCCCATTAAGTGACTTAAATAGAAGTGGGTCCCATATGAGACCCATACTTCTCTTAGAGCATGTACATTGGTCACGCACGATGGGTGTTAAATGGAGTTTAACGCGCGTTAATGGCACGTTAAACGCTGCAAGCTTGTGGGTGAAGATGGCGTTAACGTGGGGTGTTAAGCCCTTCACTCGACGTTAACTAGTGGAACGAATAAAAAAAAATTCATTTCGCCCCCCTTTTAACGGCTACTAGCCGTTAGGTTCAAAAAAAATTTATGTTGCCGCCCCCCCCCCCCCAAACGTTAACAAACGGCTACACTTTCATTACTCATTATATTCTCTACTACACTTCTAATAGCCAAAAAAAAATGTCACAATGCAACAACAAAGACAACGACTCGTTTACGAACCTCCTCAGTGGGTGGGGGAACCCATATGCGGGTTCATCATCAAATCCGAATTGGGATAACCCAAACCAATTCGGTATGTCGACTCAAGAACTTTTCCAACAACATCAAGCGTTAAAATTTTGGCAAGAAAGCCAACAACAAAACTCCCTAAATACTGATTTCCAAAACCTCCAATTCACTCAACAATCACAACATTCTCAAAGGGAAACAAACGAAGTTCCCGAAACACCTAATTCTCCACCAAAGAAATTCAAATCTCGTGGTAAACGAAAGGCCAAAAAAAACAAAGAACCCGAACCGGTCGATGATGATGAAGAAAAGGAAGAATGCGTCATCACACGTTGGCAAGCAAGTGAAGAAAAATTACTTGCTAAGTGTTACGTGGCCGGTACCGAGGATTCACTAGTCGGTCGTTCCCAAGCCAAAGATACGTTTTGGCAACGGGTTCAAAATGAGTTCAATAAACACAATTTTCAAAAACGCGGCAAAGATATGATACAAGGAAAGTGGAGAACGTTGAACCGTGATTGCATGAAGTTCAACGCGGTTTACAAACGTGCTCAACGCGATCAAAAAAGTGGGAAAAATGATATGGATATCCTCACGCGGGCGAAATAAATGTATCGTGAGGATCACAAAACGGCCCCGTTTAATAATGAGGCGGCTTGGGCTATTTTGCGAACTCATAGAAAATGGGACGCGCCGGATCCGGTTGATTTAACTGGTGATGTCCCAAGCCAAATAAACGAAGCGTTGTTTGGTCATGATGCAGAACTACGCCCGATGGGAAAAAAGTGGGCTTCGAAGAAACAAAAATCTGAGACAACGACAAGCACCGGGGGCACGAGTACCGGATGATCTGTTTCGTCGTTACAATTCGGGGAGGCTATGCGCGAGGAGTATCGGGTAAAACGTGAAGATGCGTCCAAGGCTTACCAAGCGACCGCAGAAAACCAATACACACAACTACGGTTGAAGGAGATTGAATTTTTGTTGCTCGACACTATCGGCAAGGATCCACATTATGTGTCGTTGGTCAATATGGAAAAGAACCGAATCATTGAAAAATACGGGTTGCCAAAGCGTCANTCGTTTACGAACCTCCTCAGTGGGTGGGGGAACCCATACGCGGGTTCATCGTCAAATCCGAATTGGGATAACCCAAACCAATTCGGTATGTCGACTCAAGAACTTTTCCAACAACATCAAGCGTTAAAATTTTGGCAAGAAAGCCAGCAACAAAACTCCCTAAATACCGATTTCCAAAACCTCCAATTCACTCAACAATCACAACATTCTCAAACGGAAACAAACGAAGTTCCCAAAACACCTACCTCTCCACCAAAGAAATTCAAATCTTGTGGTAAACGAAAGGCAAAAAAAACAAAGAACCCGAACCGGTCGATGATGATGAAGAAAACGAAGAATGAGTCATCACACGTTGGCAAACAAGTGAAGAAAAGTTACTTGCTAAGTGTTACGTGGCCGCTACCGAGGATTCACTAGTCGGTCGTTCCCAAGCCAAAGATACGTTTTGGCAACAGGTTCAAAATGAGTTCAATAAACACAATTTTCAAAAACGCGACAAAGATATGATACAAGGAAAGTGGTTGAACCGTGATTGCATGAAGTTCAACGCGGTTTACAAACGTGCTCAACGCGATAAAAAAAGTGGGGAAAATGATATGGATATCCTTACGCGGGCGAATGAAACGTATCGCGATGAGCACAAAACGACCCCGTTTAATAATGAGGCGGCTTGGGCTGTTTTGCGAACTCATAGAAAATGGGACGCGCCGGATCCAGTTGATTTAACCAGTGATGTCCCAAGCCAAACAAACGAGGCGTTGTTTGGTCATGATGCAGAACCACGCCCGATGGGAAAAAATTGGGCTTCGAAGAAACAAAAATCCGAGACAACGACAAGCACCGGGGGCACGAGTACCGGAGGATCTGTTTCGTCGTTACAATTCGGGGAGGCTATGCGCGAGGAGTATCGGGTAAAACGTGAAGATGCGTCCAAGGCTTACCAAGCGACCGCAGAAAACCAATACACACAACTACGGTTGAAGGAGATTGAATTTTTGTTGCTCGACACTACCGGCAAGGATCCACACTATGTGGCGTTGGTCAATATGGAAAAGGACCGAATCATTGAAAAATACGGGTTGTTGCCAAAACGTCAAGAATAAGTAATTGTGTTGTGTTGTAACGTTTTTTTTATTTTATTTTATTTTTAATTTCGTAATTTTTTTTATGTCGTAATGTATTTTATTTTATTTTATTTTGTAATGTATTTTTTATTTCGTAATGTATTTTTTTAGTGCTTATTGTAATATATTTTAAGAATGAATGTTATGGTTTTTAATAAATGAAGTATTAGTTTTAGTTTAGGGTTGAATTTGAAAATATTTGAGAAGTTGAGTTAAAGTGAGTTAAGGTTGAGTTAAAGTGAGTTAAGGTTGAGTTATGATTGTGGGTGTTTTTTTGTGAGTTAAGGTGAAAGTGTTAAAGCTGATGTGACGTTGTTAAAGCTGATGTGACGTTGAGGTGACAGTGTGTTAAAGTTTAACTTGTGTTATTGTTGGACATGCTCTTAGCTAACAAATAAAAAGAAACACCCCCTTAATAACTTTAATATGTCTAAATTAATATATTTAACTTTTTTAAATGTTACTAAATCATGTTACTGTTTATACGGTTAAACTCAATTAAATGACTACAATGGTTAACCGTGACCCGAACACAGGTAACCGCTCATTTCGGTTACCCGCATGTCCGGTTACCCGCCTAGTACGGTTCAATTAAGGGTAGTAAAGTGAATTATCCTCCCTGCGATGGATAGTTAAAATCTTCCAACTAACCGAACCGAACCGCCCTTTGAAAAACTTAACTTGACTAATACGGTCTACTTTTGACTTCTGTAAAAGAAAGAGTGTGAGATCAGAACAACCCAGCAAGTGTAAGCCACTAAACATATTAATACTCCATACAAGCATCTATAAAGTTGAAAAGCTTAAGTTGAAGGAATCCGATAGCAAAAAACTGCGTAAAATTGAGGTGTTAATGAATAAAATAACTGCATTCAAGGTGAGAGAGCGAATACGAGGAGAAAATTAGTTAAATGCGAGTAAATTTTGGATAATAAATTGACCCTTCTTTATAAATGGCAAACTGACATATCAAAGTTAAATAAGGCCAACTTAAAGTTAGCCCATACAAAAAACAAACTAACATAACAATTTAGCCGAAATAGTGGTATATTGTGATATGTATATTACTAAGGTGGCTAGAAAACCAACAGATAATAATTTAGCCCAAAATAATGGTATATGTAACCTTATATTTTAGCCCACATTTGTGATGTTTATTACTAAGGTGACTAGAAAATTTGAAACTTTTACGCGCTACGTACTTCTAAAATTATTGGATCACCACTCTAAGGTGTCTAGCAAGCATGGGGTGGTCATCTCTGTAATTTTTCGTTGCTCAAGTGTACGAGTCCAAATCTGAATTTGTTTTAGGGAAACCGAAACAAATTAAAACATCATATAGTCAGGGATGGACTTAGGATTTTCAAGAGGCGTGTTGCACAAAAGAATTGTTGGGCTAACTAAAGTTATACTGTATGAAAAGAAAGTAGCAAAAAAGTTTATTGAGGGCAGCACATACCAAAAAACGACAGTTTTGAATTTTTTTTGCACTTCGTGACCTAAAATCGGGTGTAGCCTGTGCCACATCCGGCACCCAAGTAGGCAGGCTCGTGCATGTAGCGTGTTAGTTTTCTGGATGGACCGGCCAAATGTAACACGTTTATTCCACCACTAAACCCAATAGTTGAAATAATAAAGATACGGACGACACCTTCAACTTCAATCATAAGTCGTTCTAAGTAGCAATGGGCAATTCAATTAATAAGTTGTCTAATGTGGTTTATTTTCTCTTGCGTTCCTTAGTTAAATGATGCAGTGAATGCAACTAGTAAGAGATGATTGATTGTTTTTCTTTTTGGGTAAAAGGGCTTCAAGATTGATTGATTGTTTTTCTTGTGTAGGTTCTTGTTTCTTTTTGTTGTAACCAATATAGGTTGCTTCAAATATGGTTTTTCGATCATGTTATAATGTACCCCGGCCCAAATATGCTAGTAATTAATCAGCGCATACGCTAGCTTCACATGCAGGCTCTCTATCTGTTTGCTCAAAAATGATGTATATGTTGCACACATATACTTTGTTTCATTTTATAAAAAATAATTAAATACCGTATGGACGATTGGTCATTGATATGATGAATTAGCACCGTGAAAGTCAGCGCGCGATAAGAAACATATGAGACATCATGAAGAGGATAGGTGAGCCACACGAGTTGGATAACATGCATGCCAAATAAAATGATTATGGTGTTACTTATGGATATAGAAAAAAATATCACGGAGTATTACAATAACAATGTAATTTGGTTGGCGGTACATGTGGCTCGTTGATCTTCTTGATTGTTGGATGTTTGTGGCTACTAAGGTTGTAATTTTATAGTCGTTGGTGAAGATTATCATGTAGTGCCGTTGTAATATTATGGTTTGGGTCGTTGAAGTTTAAGGGTTGTTTAAGTTGAAATCCTAGTATCATGTAGGATTGTAGTTGTTATGGGTTAGGGTTGTAGTTTGAGCGTCATTTTAGTTGTAGTCCTAGATTTGTTGGTCAAGAGTATTGTGCAATGTCGTAATTCAAACATCTTGCTAGGTTTGAGTTATCTATATAATTTCTTGTCTTTCAAAAGAAAGAAACAATAACAATGTAGTTATTTCGAAAAAGTGATTTATGAGGTTATATTGCAACTTCCAACATGTTCAACCCATTTCCCCTTTTTACTTATTCATTTTACTTGTTTAACATTCGAAACTCAAACAAATATATTCAAGTATCGAGTCTACATTGTCATGACCTCTACCAGTAAAAAACAACTAGGGTTACAAGAAAAGAAAAAAAAGGCCCACAGGAAAAATGATAATGAATAGGGCCATGCACGACCATTATACAACTTGCAACATAGATGATGACCGAGATTATACAAAACATGGGGATGACAAAGACCTTATAGATGATATGAGGCAAGATAGTAAAGATGAGTTGTAAAACAGGAAAAAAGACGACAAGAGACACCAGTAGGCGCAAGGATAACGATTGTAGTGACAAGATAGTCGCGATATTGTAAAACATATACATTAGAAGTACACTTTCAATACTACAAAAGAAAGTTGCATTTTTCTACCTGTAGTGTTATATATACTTGTATGATACGAGACATTTGTTGTGATTGATATCCGTTTAAGATTTGAGTCAGGTTCAAAAGTCACCTCCGCATACATCCCGTTAAACTTTTGGTCACCTGATATCCTTTCCATGAAAAACTAGGTCAGCTATGACTTTACCAAAAACCGTCTCTAGTGGTGGCAAAATCGGTGGGTTCGGGAACTTTTCAAATACGTTCAAACATTTCAGCGACTGTTCATTTTGTTTAACACATTATAGATAATCGGTATGTCACAAGATAATCAGCTAGAATTATTTTTAGTAAAGCAATACAAGAGATTTGAATAATTGGGAACACTTTCAACGAATTTCTTAATGAACTTGCCTCTTTAGCCAAGACTTCTAGAGGAATTCGTCAGAAAAGTTAATAAGCATCCTAAATTTATTTTGGTGATTAGCCTGATAGGGGTGTCTCAATACTCAAAGTGATAAAGCAACCGCTTTAGGCATTTGAATTTGAAGAGACGCGAATTTTATATTTCTTACGAGGAAAATTCAAATGCATACCCTTATTTTGATGCATACCAAAGGACAAATTGTGGTACTCAGAATATCACAATTGATATTCAGAATATCACTTGTGATTTTCTGAATATCACTGGTAATATTCTGAATATCACTTGTGATTTTCTGAATATCTATCACTTGTGAATATCACAAGTGATATTCTGAATATCACAGAATATCACTTGTGATATTCCGAAACGTATGAAAACGTCTGAGAATGGCCAAAAACACAGAATATCATTTGTGGTACTCAGAATATCACTTGTGATATTCAGAAAATCACAAAATATCATATGTGATATTCAGATAATCACTTTTGATATTTCGAATATCGAATATCACAAAATATCACTTGTGATATTCCGAAACATATGAAAACGTCTGAGAATGGCCAAAAACATTGAAAAACGGAAGAAAACGAATGAAAATGACGAAAATGTAAGAAAACGGAAGAAAATGTATGAAAACGAACGAAAACATATGAAAGCATAAAACACGTATGAAAAAGGAAGAAAACGTACGAAAAATAGGACGAAAACGAAAGAAAATGGATGAAAACAAATGAAAACGAACGAAAACGCAAGAAAACGGATGAATAAGTATGAAACGGACAAAAACGTATGAAAGCGTAAAAATACGTCTAAAAACGGATGAAAACATATGAAAAATGGACGAAAACGAAAGAAAACAGATGAAAACGTATTAAAACAAACGAAAACGTATGAAAACGGACGAAAACGTATAAAAACAAATGAAAACGTAAGAAAACAGACGAAAACGTGCGAAAATGGGCGAAAACNTTTTTTTTTTTTTTTTTTTTTTTTTTTTTTTTTTTTTTTTTTTTTTTTTTTTTTTTTTTTTTTTTTTTTTTTTTTTTAATAACATAGTGTGTTAAAATAAAAACTTTTAAACGAAAAAGCCTCCTTTCCGAACTTTGCTCTAGGCCTCGGCGAGACTTGAGACCACTATGTTTTTTAGACAATATTAATGTTTTTTAGAATATATCACAACATAAAATTTTCAATTTCAAATATGAATTTCGTGATCATATGGCAAGCGGGAACCTCCAAAACTATGAAACATGAATAGGATAGGTTGACTGATCAAGGTCAGTAATCCGACATATATGGTGCATACGCATTACCGTCTCACTTTCATCCAAACCTCTTATATAGACATGACATGTTCTTATTTGTATGGTTGCCCTACAAAGTGGTAAAAATCAAATTGGTCAAACCAAATCAATCAATTTGCTTCTTCTTATTTTCATTGATCTTTTTGTCGATTTTCTTATAGAGCAAAAAATGGGCTAGCTTAGTCTATATAAGAGGGTGCATGTTAAAGAATTTCTGCTACGGCAACGGTTACTTGGAATCGGGTAATTAATTACCAACGACCCGGAGTTTACTAATTACGTCGAACTCTAAACCGAACACATTACCCCGATCATTTAGAATATGTATTATCTTTCTTAAGTTATTCAAAATTAGAATCTTGTGTCCTGCTTGAAAAAATAGCATGTTACAATCCATTGCATGATGCTCCTATTTGTCTATTTCTGTTTGGAAGCTCTGTAACTAGAGTAGATGCACACATGCATACTCGAGAACTTTGTGTGTGGTAGGGGCTTGAACATTGGGACCTCCCTCACCATATGTCTATTTACAAATCATAAATAACAATGAAACTCCATTATTTGTGTCCAGCTGCTTGGTACTTTAAATCTATATGGGGTATTCACAATTTTTTGAGATTTTAAATACATTGTTTCCATCTCTTTGACCATACTATCTGGTATTTGGTTTTAGTGCAAAATCTATTTAAATGTATACTTCCACATGTATCAAATGTATAGTACGTACACAAGATATTCATCAACTTTCTTATGTTTCACATATAGGAAATTAAAACTCGTGCATTGTCTATTAGTAAAGGGCGAAATGGCAAATGTGTTCTTGAACTTTATCATTGCTTCTACTAACTCTTTTATAATAAAACTTATTAGGCTATTAGCGTCGAAGTGATCTATGACCAAGGGCGGAGCTTAGTGAGGACCGGGAAGGGTCCCGGGCCCCCTAGGCCTAAGCCCGTTAGTGTATTTTTTCTCGATTTCATGTGTTATTATTTTTTATTTTTTATTATTTTTTTATTTTTTAATCTCGGCCTTCCATCTAATATTTTTCCCGAAAAAAATTTGTTTCGCCCCTCCCACAAATTTTTTTCTAGCTCCGTCACTGTCTATGACAAAAGGGACCTATAATTTGTTCAAAAGAAAGTCACACTTCATCGGTTTTCGTTACAAGTCAATAGGTCTATTAGTAATGCAAAAATAAATGCAGTAGAAATGTGTGTATCTAGATTTAACAAAAGTTTACAGAAACTTTTTGACATTAGAGCACGAGGTGTCTTAACACCAAGTTATTCAATAACTCAGTGCCACGTCAGTGCCACATCAACTTTAATCTTTTCATCTTAACTCACCAAAAAACACTCCTTACCTTAACTTACCTTTAACTCACCTTAACTCACATTCACCTCAATTATTTTCAATTTCAACCCCAAACTTTAACAAATACTTCATTTAAAACTAACATAAACATTTATAAAACACAAATTACATTAACTATTATACTTAACCACAAATTACATTAACAACGATAATTAAACATAAAACATGTTAATTAAACTACGATAATTAAANTTTAACTCACCTTAACTCACATTCACCTCAATTATTTTCAATTTCAACCCCAAACTTTAACAAATACTTCATTTAAAACTAACATAAACATTTATAAAACACAAATTACATTAACTATTATACTTAACCACAAATTACATTAACAACGATAATTAAACATAAAACATGTTAATTAAACTACGATAATTAAACATAAAACATCTACATTAAACTAAGATACTTAAACATAAAACGTCTAAGTTAAATTAAGATACTTAAACATAAACTACGATTAAACTAAACTACGAATCAAGAAAACGAATCATCCGACACATAGCCCTCGTGACTCGAATTGTTGGCGCTGGAATCGTCCTCACTCGATGGTACACGGTCTAATCCCATTGCCCATCGCCATTTTGCTCGACGGTTTCTCCGATCCTGTTTAGCTTTTGCTCGCTCCTCACGAGCTCTTGCCTCACTTTCTTCCTCTGCTTGAACACGTAACAATTCTTGCATAGTTGCTGAAACAGTTCTTCATCAGTCAACCCAATTGTATTGGGTTGGTTATGTGGTGGATAGTTTGCCGGTGGACTTTGATTTATAATCACAAGGGGGTCTTATGAAATTTTTGTTTCTTGAAATCAAATTACGAAAATCTTGCAAGGGGAAAAAGTGTAATTTATAAGATATTTCGGGTAATTTATTAGAATTATTAAACACGATTAAATTACCAACAAAAGGGAAAAAAATGTTGAAGGGTGATTGATAACGATTGTTCTAGATTGGGAGCAATAGTTTCTAGAAAATGTGTTTTAGTGATAAGTNTCTTGCATAGTTGCTGAAACAGTTCTTCATCAGTCAACCCAATTGTATTGGGTTGGTTATGTGGTGGATAGTTTGCCGGTGGACTTTGATTTATAATCACAAGGGGGTCTTATGAAATTTTTGTTTCTTGAAATCAAATTACGAAAATCTTGCAAGGGGAAAAAGTGTAATTTTTTTTTCAAACCGGCCTTAACGTGACATTAAGGGGGTAACTTGCTGCGTTAACGCCCCATTAACACGTCCCTGTTACCTTAACGTGGAGCTTAACGCACCAAAGTTAAGCATTAATGTGGCATGGGGGTTAAGGTACCCAATGCTCTTAGGCTATAATGCTACTCCCTCCTTCCCAAATTTATTGTTCGCGTTTCTTTTTTGGGATGTCCCAAATTAATTGTCCACTACTAAAAATAGATAGGGAAGTTTAACCAAGTTTACTATATTACCCTTGTTTAAAATTATTATTACATACTTTAAAGAAGACTTTAATTAATTACCTAAGGGCAAAATTTTCATTCTATCAAAAAGTAAAAAAGAGAAAGCTGTAATAAATATACTTTTCTTAAACTATGTGTTTTTTGTCGGGAGAAAATAATTTTGAAACGGAGGGAGTATATCATAAGAACTGTGATAATAACGTACAGTTGTACATATTTATTTATTTTTTAGGTACAAGGAATTGAACATGGTTTTGTCGGAACAATTTGTGGCTCTTACGGGATGAGTATATAGTGCGCATTGAATGGTGCCATTAGTTAAAAGGAAGCTAGTCTAGAAGAGATCGAGTTATGGCAATATCTGCATGGGATATGGGGGGCATGTGACTCGATCAACTTGTTCGACTTTTTGCCTAAGTAACTCTAATGGCTTATAATTAAGAGAAAACTAGCTAGCCGAGTACTCGTATGTTGTGCCGACGACTACTATTCAATTTAATTTATTTACATACGAAAATAGTTACGACATTAATATAAGTAACATCTTACAAACATATATATTAAAATAAAAATGTCATTGCAAAATGAGATATAATATTGTAGACTAAAAAATGTGCCAATAATAATAATAATAATAATAATAAAAAAATAAAAAAATAAAAAATAAACTTATATGAAAGTCACGTGAAATCTATGTGAGCGTATTTAACCGAGTCAAGGTAGTAAGATATCCAATTTTCTAAATTAAGGGTATTATTCTACACCATTAACAGTTTGGGGTACTAGAAGACCCGTTGGACAAATTCAAAGTACTCTAGCACATTTTGGCCAAAAGTAAAATGGGGCCTTCCATGTGAAAGAGGCGGACAAAATTGCGAACGTGCGCGCTGGCATTTTTTATTGTCTAATTTTAGTTTTTTTAAATATCAATAAAGACATGAAGGGACCATTGCGTTTATCACTCGTACGTTAAAATTTTGAAATGCATGTTTTACATATATTTGTAAAAGGTTGATATTCATGTCCCTTCCAATAACCCTTTAAATTTTTAAATTTTTAAAATTTTACTTTTATTATAAAACTGCAAAGTAAAAAGTACCCAAAAAAAAAAAAAAAGAGAGTATACCCCCCCCACCCCCCCCAAAAAAAAAAAAAAAAAAAAAAAAAAAAACGATAAAAATATATCGGATAGAAATTAATAAAATATGTTCTTATACTATCAAAAAAAATGGATAGAAAGAGTAAAAAGTAAGTCAGGTGATATGCAAACAACATTGTAAAAGGAGTTTAATAAGTACGCTAAAACAATTTGAGTAATACACGTAAATTAATATATTATTACTAAACCAGTAAGGTGGCATATGGTTAAAGAGCTTGTGACTATCACTCTAAAAGTGTGAGGTCTCAAGTTCAATTCCTGCTAGGGCAAACACCTTAAGTGGTCACGCCAACCTCCTAAAAAGAGTGAGGCTTCACCTGGTTTTGAGTTGTGTGGCGGTGGGTTCAAACCTAATGGATTAGTCGCGCCAAAAGCTCGGAAACTATGGTTATCCAATTAAAAAAAAAAAAAAATATAATAATAATAATAATAAAAAAATTAGTATTGACTATTATCCCCCTTATACAATTTGAGTTATAAGTACTCATTTATTTTCTCCCCAAACGAGCGTTATTATCTTTGCCTCTTGACGTACCAGTCACTTCCACGGTTCCACTGTCACCCATTAATCCATCATATGTATTTATGCAATTGACATATTTATATTTTTACACATAAATTATTTCACTAAGTTTTTACCTAAAAAGATACACGACACGGGAAGTCAACCTATGTAGCTTCTTTTTAATTTTCTTGAGGAGGTTTTAAGTGAAAGCAAAATGTTAATAAATCACTTGGGAGCAACAAGTACAAAAACAGAAAGATTGAATAATAAGATGCTCGTAAAATTGTGACTTTCTTCGTTTTGGAAAATCTTAATAAATGGAGATGCTATCTTGTGCAAAACTAGATAGAAGTGGATGGAATGAAACTTGTAGCTTTTATATGGCAGAGTTGTATACGAGCATATAATATACAGTCAAGCGTTTAATTCAATAAGAGCATTTTATTATTGTGGATCGTTAAGACAACTTGAAGTCGTGGTGAAAGTGACGGTTAAATAAGAAGTTCATTAGGAAAAAGTGATAGTGAATCTGAGGACTTCGGTCGTTAATGTTGATGGAACTGAACGGGAAACAAGTGAGCACTTATGGCAAGTAAAAATAAATGTTTTTAGAGAGCACGGTGAGGAGAACCAACAATATCTTATTGACGCATTTTTAGACCAATGGCATAGCCATAGTGCACCGGTGGTGGTGTCATTGGCAAGCCATTCAGCTCCTCGTTGGGCAAACCACTGGCGTTATTTGCTTTTCTCCCATGTTTTCATTTTATGAGTGAGTGGGGGTATTTTTGGTGATGTGTTATGGGAGCCAAATGCCCAATAAGAGTTATTGGATGTTATTTCTAAGAAGAGCTTTTAGTTATTGGGGTGTTATTAAAGAGATGTTGAGATGACACACCAATAACAGTTATTGATGTATTAATACATCTAGCACTCTTAGTGCAAGTTATAAGAAGAGATGTCAAATGATAGACTAAATATAAGGGAGAGCATAATAGTCTATTCATCATTTTGTTTACGTGTATTAATCAAATTTCTATGTGTACTTATCAATTACCATTTGTAAATTTTGCTAATATGTTTCGTAGCCAAAAGATCAATATAGAACTCATATTTGCCATAGAACCAATAAACCATTCTCAACAACTGATGAGACGAAAAGTGTTACGCTTTTAGGGGGTCATTTAAGCCCTAATTCGTATAAATGTGATCAAATATTGCCCTAAATCGTTCCTTTTGTCATTTTAGGTACTTTTAAGAAGAATTCTGGAAAACATGCATATTTGGACGTTTTTGGAGCATAAAAGTGAAGAAAACGACAAAGTCTCAAAAGAAGCAGAAATTACAACCTGACGGCGTCAGAGTCACAAGGTGACGCCGTCAGCAAGCCTTGACAAAAAGAGTGGAAACCAATTATCAAATGACGGGCCAGAAAGATTTTGGAAATTAACACCTGACGCCGTCAGGTGTTAGAAGTTGTAGGCCGTCATGTTATGAGTTAAAGAGTGACGGCCCCGAGAGAAATAGAGAGTGACGGCGTCAGAAGTGGATCTAGGCAATCCGAGAAACCTAATGATGGCGAGCTGACGACGTCAGCCTCTATAACCTGACGCCGTCAGAATGTAAAATCTATATATAGTTTTCTATTTTTCATTCATTAAGTGGGGAACTTTGTGGAGAACTTTTGGCACCAAACCCTAGACGAATTTTCTTTACTTTTTAGGGTTTCCAACCCTTGGAACCCTCATGCTTAATTAAAGATAAGTCTTCACTTTAATTCAATCAATATGTCTATGTGTTGGTTGATTATCTCTTTTGCTTGTCTTTTAATTAACATGTGTAGCTAAATTCTTCTTTTGTTTGCTTAGATCTAATGAAACCTAACTATTAATTATTGGTTAATTGATGTGTTGTTGTTTGTTGGGATGATTGTTCCATCAATGTTAGGCTCAAGAAAAATGGCCAACCTCCTTTATGGTAACGTGCTTGAACGTCTTGGGAAACATGTAGCCAAGGCATACTAGGCTATTAAGGTAGTATTTAACGCATGAGTTACTGTTTACAATCCCTATGGTTGTGCCGTGCATGGCATAGGAGGAGATAAGAGCTCATAGAATTGGAGAGATATGTATGCCACTCCATGAGTTATTAAGAATACACCCTTCATCCACACAAGTAACATACATATCAATTAACCGGTAAAAGATAGTTAGGGAGTAATGAAATCTAAGTAAACACAACTTTTCTCCATATAGTTTTCACAACCAAATAGTTTAGTTATTTTATTTTCTTTTGCAATTGTAGTAATTTTGGGTTAATTGACTAGCAACTAATTCCGCCCACTCCTTCAAAACCGAGATTTTACTTGCTTTCCTAAAAATATAAAAATACAAAAAGAATCTTCCTTCACCCTTAGACCTATTA
>LBNU01010064.1:12932-31113 GCA_014162995.1 Artemisia annua | reverse complement strand
TTTTTTTTTTTTTTTTTTTTTTTTTTTTTTTTTTTTTTTTTTTTTTTTTTTTTTTTTTTTTTTTTTTTTTTTTTTTTTTTTTTTTTTTTTTTTCATTTCATTTCATTTTCATTTGGTTGTATTTGTTACTTGTAAGTAAGAGTACATATATAATACAGTACCAAGTTATTAGTAAGTCTCAATTTGTGTTGTGTTATAAAATTTATGTTAGACAAAAATACACCGTTGGTCCCTGATACCCTAAGTTTTAAAAAATGTCGCCATGCGTTCAAACCTTGTGTTTTTTTAGGCCGAATGCGTCCCTTGACCCGTTTGGGCTCGGTCAACGCACGTTTTTTGTTATAATATGAGGGGCATAATAGTCCAATCATGTTTTAACCATTAGCTAACCTAAGCTAAACCCGACATTCAACTTGAGGGACCATCGGTGTACTCACACATTGTTAACTATGCAACTTTACCGTATCTTCTCTGATACGCATATTAATGTTTTCGCGGGAATCAATAAACCCACACCCAACCATTGGCAATTGAGTAAAACCTGATCATCTTCCACATACATTGTCACATACAACCCCTACCTAACACAACCCTCAACAAGCTACCCATATTCTATCTTATTTAATCCGATCATATCACACACCCACAAACAATCGGAACTTGCAAGCCGTGCAAAATCAAACAACACACATACGAGGTAACAATATTTACTGATTTATATTTCATTCACACGTTATTTGTGATAATCTTAATCGTTAAGGCAGTAGCTATGCATGGGAATCAATTTCTTTGCGCTTTGAACTATCCTGAAGATGTTTTGGATGAGTTTGTAAGTTAACACCATATAAGAATTAACTGTTATTTCTCTAAGTAGTTGTAAGAAACTGATAATGCTATACAGGAACTGCATCATGATTATGTATTAGGAGGATCCTATCATGGGAATCGTTATATTTACTTAGTTAACTATACGGGAATTAGATGGAAAGTTAGTGTAAGAAGAGTATCAGAATTACTTGTAACATCCCGCCTTACTCAGCCCACAATATTGTCCGCTTTGCCTGAAAGCTCACGGCTTTGCTTTTGTGGCCTACCTGTAACTTCCCGACATGGTCACCCATGCCAGTTGTGCTCTTACACGTGCACGCTTAACTGTAAGTTGCTATAACCATTAGACCATAAAACGCATTGTTTCTGATAAGGTGTATGTTATTCTAATATCCCAGCATCACTCCAAGCCACGGCCGATGTAGGATTTGCCTAAAGTGTTACAATTCACCCCCTTCCTTAGGAACTCATCGTCCTCGATGAGGTTTGCCCCACCATCCCGAACGGCTCTAGAGTGGCTCTGATACCAACTTGTAACATCCCGCCTTACTCAGCCCACAATATTGTCTGCTTTGCCCGAAAGCTCACGGCTTTGCTTTTGTGGCCTACCTGTAACTTCCCAACATGGTCACCCATGCTAGTTGTGCTCTCATGCGAGCACACTTAACTATAAATTGCTATAACCATTAGACCACAAAACGGGTTGTGTATGATAAGGCGTATGTTATTTTAATATCCCAGCATCATTCCAAGCCACGACCGATGTGGGATTTGCCTAATGTCACGAGCCAAATTCTGAAGGTCGAGTTCTACTTGGAAGTGTTTCTTAATGCGTGGGTTCCTGGTTAATCTTGTTGGTCTCGTTGGAGTACCCTAACGATAAGAGACTCGATATGGCACCACACTGGTCAGGAGTTGGGGCCGCTCCCTGATGAGTCCAAGGCAGGACGAAACCAGTGAACCTATATTATATGCGGGACGGATGGCTGGTCCTTATCGGTATAAGGGCGCCACACAGGGTCCGAAGGAATGACCCCGTGACAAGTGGTATCAGAGCCAGGTTGGGCCAGGTTGGACCGAGGCGGACCGAAACAAGAATCGCTCAAGTCGCTCTCCCAAAAGTTCTTAAAAAGTGTTGGCTAAACGAAGGTGGCGGGAACGAGTTCTCGGGATGTTGAAGAGTCAATATGATGTTGTGTGGAGTTCACAACGTCGCATTCGATGGAAGCCAGAAGGGGTAATGGACTATGGAGTTTAGTCGCTACACGCTGGGACACGAAAGAGTTCGAAGTCGAATGTCCCTTTAGCCATGAAGCCGGAGTAAAGCCAAATCATTCGAGGGAAGTCGTTCGTCGAGACGGATGACCATGCACGAGGACGTGCATGAATTGGTGGTGGGAGAATGTCACGAGCCAAATTCTGAAGGTCGGGTTCTACTTGGAAGTGTTGCTTAATGCGTGGGTTCCTGGTTAATCTTGTTGGTCTCGTTGGAGTACCCCAATGATAAGGGTGTAGTACGTGCCACGAGTAGAGACTCGATATGGCACCACACTGGTCGGGAGTTGGGGCTGCTCCCCTGATGAGTCCAAGGCAGGACGAAACCAGTGAACCTATATTATATGCGGGACGGATGGCTGGTCCTTATCGGTATAAGGGCGCCACACGGGGTCCGAAGGAATGACCCCGTGACACTAAGGTTTTACAATTCACCCCTTCCTTAGGGACTCATCGTCCTCGATGAGGTTTGCCCCACCATCCCGAACGGCTCTAGAGTGGCTCTGATACCAACTTGTAACATCCCGCCTTACTCAGCCCACAATATTGTCCGCTTTGCCCGAAAGCTCACGGCTTTGCTTTTGTGGCCTACCTGTAACTTCCCGACATGGTCACCCATCCAGTTGTGCTCTCACACGTGCACGCTTAACTGTAACTTGCTATAACCATTAGACCATAAAACGCGTTGTTTCTGATAAGGCGTATGTTATTCTAATATCCCAGCATCACTCCAAGCCACGTCCGATGTGCGATTTGCTTAAAGTATTATAATTCACAAGTTATAGTTAAGCGTGCTCGTGTGAGAGCACAACTGGCATGGGTGACCATGCCGGGAAGTTACAGGTAGGCCATAAAAGCAAATCCATGAGCTTTTGGGCAAAGCGAACAATATTGTGGGATGAGTAAGGCGGGATGTTACAAGTTGGTATCAGAGCCACTCTAGAGCCGTTCGGGATGGTGGGGCAAACCTCATCGAGGACGATGAGTCCCTAAGGAAAGGGGGTGAATTGTAACACCCAAGGCAAATCCCACATCGGCCGTGGCTTGGAGTGATGCTGGAATATTAGAATAACAGCGCGTTTTGTGGTCTAATGGTTATAGCAAGTTACAGTTAAGCGTGCACGTGTGAGAGCACAACTGGCATGGGTGACCATGTCGGGAAGTTACAGGTATGCCACAAAAGCAAAGCCGTGAGCTTTCGGACAAAGCGGACAATATTGTGGGCTCAGTAAGGTAGTGTGTGTTGTTGAGGGAGCAAGGTAGAATGATTTTGCGATGCACAACATCACCTGTTATGATGTTGCTCACTTACATTTTATAGAATAGGGTGAGGATGTGTTTTATGTAGCTACCTACAATGACAATTGGGAGGAGTTTCATAATTATGAACCAGTCTGATGACATCAAATAAGTACATATTATTGTCATCATTTGTCCTATTTATTTGACTTGTTTTATTATATTATTTATGAGAATCGATGCTTTAATGTTTACTTTAGTAATTCTCAAGTAAAAACAAGCAATTGGTGAAACTTGGCGATTTTGGACTAATTATGGAGCAAAACTAGCAAAATGTCAAAAGTCTACTGAAATCAAGAAGATGCGCCGTATCTCTCTCAACAGATATGCCGCATTCGAATACCATTGCCTGACTTTGAAGAATGCGCCGCATATGAAACTTTGGTCAACAAAGAAGATCAAGCTTGTTCTACTCCAGATACGCCGCATTATACTTCTGACATATGGCGTATCACTATCAAGACTTCACCAGAAATAATCCAAGATACTGAAGGACATGCGCTGCATACAAGATCAAGATACGCCGCATCTGAAGACGGTGTACGAATATTCCAGAATATATTAATCTTGGACCCCACGCGAAGTTAAGTCAATGCGCCGCATCTACTTACTCGATTCGCCACATCGTGCCCTCAGACAGAAACTATAAATACCCCAAGACATATACGAATTTGTGTGCAACAAAACCCTAAGGAGTCGAACCCAGTCGAAGAAGCATCACAAGACACACCCTAAACAAAGATATTAGAGCTGTGAGAAGGTCCCGCATGTATTTAATTCATTAAGTAGTTTTGTTTTATTGTAATTGTACGCTTTAATTCATCAGGATTGATGGGTTTGTGGCCACCATACTGCTCCCCTTAAAATTGCTTTCCCATCAATTAAAGTCTATATGATGATGTTTTTGGTGACTTATATTAGTGCATTGATAACCTCTGTGCCTAGCTGAGCTTGTGGGCTGCCATACCTGCTCCTCGCCTGCTTAAGCTGATGTCTTTAGATAAGTAGGATAGGCATAAGTGATCATTAAGGGTTTACTTGCCGATATAATGAGATCCAACGAGACAGATTAGATTACGATACGCTTCATATAGGACTAGCAATAAAACAAGTGACAGGCTACTTAACTATCAGGACATGCCTTCTTCTGGTTTTATTATCTATCTGTGTACGTGTTTGCTATTCGCTGATTCGTGCTCATTAGTTTAATTTACTGTTTAATAATAACCAAACTGTGCCAGTCTCTCAGGCTGAACCCCCTTTCGTTAGATTAGACTGTAAAACTAACTTAGGATATTAAAATACTGATTAGGTTAACTAGATAATACGTTCCACTCTTAGTGATCGACACTCTACTTACCATTATATTCATACTGACCGGGTACACTGCTCGTTAAGTGTGTGTGTTATTTATAAGTCGACTAAATATAAATTTAAAACTTGAGTAGGCATTAATACTGCTAAACCGCAACGACACGCGACACGCGACACGCATCAAGTTTTTGGCGCCGCTGCCGGGGAGTGAATTGTTATTATCTGTTTATCTGATTAGAATTTTAATTAGATTTTCTTTTTATTAGGTTTTTAGATTCTAACCACTAACTTTGTTGTATAATAGATTGTAACTTTGTTGTATATATTAGTTAGATTACATTCATTATATAATTTGCATATTTATTGTTTTTGTGTGTCATTATTTTCTGTATTTTGTTTTTATTTTATTTTTCTTTGTTTTTCTGCATAACTGCTGTTGTTGTATTGTGCTGATACAAACGATACGGCGCATCTGTTTCTCAGATGCGGCGTATTGCGTTTTAACTTCTTATAAATACAACGCATTTAATAATTCGAGTACGGCGCATCTATCCCCAAGATACGGCGTATTCGTTTTTAATAAGAAATTTTTTCGAAACCCTAACGCTATGCGACGCATCTGATTTCACAGATACGGTGTATTATATATTTAATTAAAAACAGTTTTCGAATTAATTAAACAGAAGCGACGCATCGATTTTTATCGATACGGCGCATTTACTGAATCAAAAATCTTGTATTTTGAAACGTAAGGAAAATACGGCGCATTAGCTTCTGCTTATGCGGCGCATTTAAATTTTTATAAATATAATCGATTTTTCATATTTAATAAGATACGGCGCATTGATTTGCTCTGAACAGTCAACTAAAACTGACCAAGGATTTGGTCAACTAAAGTTAAACAATTGAGCCAATACTAAGCCAAGGAGTGTAGAATATTCCTGGGTCGTTTAATCCCAACGAGGTGTGCAATTGTATAAAAACGGATCTGTGATCGGGCGATTTTGAGTGGGAATGGGATAATATTGAGTTAAAACTAAGGAAATACAAAGAAAATGACTTAAATGATTAATATCAACAAACTAGTAAAACCAAATACCCTAGAAACGTTTTAAAACCTAAAAACGTACGTTTACGTTTAAATAAACGTCTACGTACAAAATAAAAAGTGAAAATGGAAAACTATTAATACCTAGGTGATGAAAATTATATTTTTACAACCCTAATAAGAAAAGAAAATTATTGGAAAAAGAAAATTATTTATTAAACTATTAAATTAATTATTATTAATTAAAAACTAATTTAAACTATTTAATAATTACCTAGAAATTAAGAAAATGTAAAATAAGTCAAGATAAATGAAATTAAAATCTAGAAAAGTCTAAAATATTATAAAACAATTTTTAAAACTAAAAATATAATTATTACACTATTTATGTATTTAATATTAATTAATTACTATTTATTAATTGATTTATTATAAATACAAAACAACTAAATAAAAATCTGAAACTTTTTCTATCAATACTACAAGATGACAGAAAGTTAAGAAAAATATAAAAACAGCAAGTGCTTAATGAAAAAGTTGGAAAATAAGCTAAAAAGCTAAGAAATATTAAATAGAAGCTATCACTATATTTAAAATGATGATTTTTGTGATTTTCTTTTTATAGAACTATTTAACTACTGAAAATAACAAACTTTGATGAAAATAAAAAGCTTAAAACCTAAAAATAAGCAGAAATGAGCTTATGAGCTTTCACAGTTGAGCTTTTGGCTCAATATGATGGTTCAAGCTCAAATAAGCAATCAAATAAGCTTAATAAAAGAGGACAAAAGTAAAATAAGGTGAAAATAAGTAAAAGGAACTGTAAATGAGCAAGATGATACAAAGATTAGCACTAAATAGCTTGGAATAAGCTAATAAGCACTTTCAAACCTTCACTGAACCAAACAGGCCTGCAATGATTCAATTAGGCCAATTAAGCTTATGAAATAAGCTTGAAAGGCCAATTTAAGCACTGAGTTAGCAAGATAGGTTGCTAAGCTTCCCAAAAAGCCAAGGTTCACCCTGTGGGGTCCACTGAAGAGCTTATGAAAAAGCTGTGATTTCACTGAATGCTCAGTATACACTCAGAAATGGGACAAAGAAAAAGCAATAAGCAGCATTATCAAATAAGCTACAAAGTGAAAAATAAGCACCGAACCTAAGATACTTGTGGATTGGCTTCTCAAAGAACCAACTCTCACAAGCTAAGTCAAACAGATAAGCTTTTTATGAGCTTGTGAAAAGTACTCACCTATACTGATGAGTCAGTGTAGGGAGTGGTTTTGAGAAAACTTTTTGAACAAAATAAGCAGTCATAATAAGCTTGAAAATGAAAATAAAAAGCATGCATAGCAAGAAGGCCAGATGGGCTTCACAAAACACCAAATTACACAAACTTAAACCAAATAATGAAAAAGTTATGAGCTTATGAAAATGACTAGAAAGCTGTGCACAGGGCAGATTATCTAAAAAGTGCTTAATGACAAGGGCTCAATAAGCAGTTTAACAAGCAATCTAAAAATTATAAAAAATACTATCAACTAAACAAGCAGCAAAATATTAATAATCCAAAAGCACAAAACTTAACTCCTAAAATTAAACCCTACATGAAATTCCAAAGTTTATTCAAAAACTTTTTCACTGAAAATTTTGACTTTTAAATTACCTAACTAAGTTGACTAATGTGAACTTTGATCCTAAATTACTAACTGACTATGTTGTATTAAGCTAGTTAGATGTTAAATTAAGCTAGGCTAACAACTTTTGAGCTGAAATGATGAAAATGAACAAGCTAACTATCACAGAGTGCAAGCTAGGTGAGATTCAAGTTGATTTTGACTTTCTTGTAAAAGAACACTGGATATTATGACTTCACTGAGATATTAGGGCATGTAGTATCTTACATCAAACAAGAACAAAGACACTTATAGCTTTAACCACAGATAATCAGATTAATCCAAACACCCTTTAAAGAAAATGAAATCTTGAATTTCAAAGCAAAACTCTTAATTGATCCTTAACACTGATTCAAACTTTCATTTTATCATTAACCAAGATCAAAGGAACATGGAACAACAAGAAACCTATTATGAAACTCAGAATTGACAAAGATGATATCAAACTGTGAAAATCAAGATTTTTAGCAACTTTAAATTCTAACAAACAAGACCACTAAATTAAGCAAGATTGTGATTAACTAGCAACAAACAAGCATAGGAACACAAATATTATCAAGATTAACCAACAAATATATTGAAAGAGCAAAATGGAGATCAAGCTTACAAATGAGCAACCAAGCTGAAACCTTGAAACCAAGAACCAATATCAATCCTATAGGTTCTCCACAGAACCACTAACCCATGGCCATCCACAATTCACCATGCTCCAGCCATCTTCATCATCATCATGGAAGTTTTGATTTTTTATCTATTAAATGTGATTTTTTTGTATTTTTGCTTTTTAAACCTAAACTGAATTTTAAGGTATCTAATAGCTTGAATAAGCTATCGAGGAGCTTAAGTGACCTAATTCAATCCATAACAACAAAAACCAATAACATTAACGACAAATGAGATTTTAAGAGGAAAATTGCAATACTTGAAATGAAACTGAAATTCTTGAAATTGATTAATGAAAAAGGTTCATAATACACTAAGGATACTTGAAACAATACTTGAAAGCTTTAAATTACAATGAACTTAAGAAAACAAATTAAGCGAGCTAAATTACACTAAGTTATACTTCTCTCTAAACTATGCTCCATCTTTTTCTTTATATAGCAGACGTTTAGGGTTTATGACCCTTTCTGAACCTTTCCCACTTGATTGTGAACCGTTGGATGCTCTCTAATTCAATCTCCACCATTAACTGATTTTTGCGCCAAAAATTCTTATAAACAATTAGAGACCATTTTAGTGGTTTAGGTGAAGCATTAATGGTTGGGGAAGGTAGGTGGGACAATAAGGTGGCTATGGAGGTGGGGGTAACCATGTGGAGGGGTGGGAGGTACCCTGGTTTTATGGGATTGTGTTGGGAGGGAGATGGTCAAAGTTGGGAGGTTTGACTGGGGGGTTATAAAACGGGGGAGGTTATAAATCTGTTTTGGGCCGTGGGTTGAGTTGGGCCAAAGGAGTTATAAGGTGGGCTTGGTGGGTTTGGTTGTGTTTTGGGTTTATGAATAACAAAGAGGTCCGTTTGGTTTAAGATATAACAAGGACCAATTTTGCACTTTTACCAAACATGAGGGACTGAAAATGCCATCCTTCCAAAGTTTATCACAAGGACCAATGTTGCCAAACTTCATTAACACGAGGACCATTTATGAATTTTCCACTTTAAAATACCCAAGGACCATTTTTGTAATTTTCCAAAAGTTCAGGGACCTTTTCTGCCATTCACCCAAAAATTCATTCAAGGACCAATTTTGACAACTTAAAATATTTCAGGGACCTTGAATGATAAAACTCCACAATTTTGGATTCCAGGAACTAGTTTTGCCAATCTTTGAAAGTTGAGGGACTGAAATTGCCAATTATGCAAACTTTGTTCGTTTTTCATTTGTTTTTAAACATTTTGCATTTAAAACATATAAAACACGATCCTTGGATATTTTCTGCATTTTGATGCGTTTTTGAGTGTTTTTAAATGTTTTGCAGCTCAGATTTGACCAAAAATGATGAGTGTTTGAGCACTCATCACGCATTCTAATTCTAAAGCGACGTATCGGTTTTTTGAATAAAAGTATGATTTAATTTTAATGTAATTAAATACGACGTATCCTTTTTCGAGGATACGGCGCATCACCTGCAGATATCAGTAACTTTTATTCTTCGTATTCCGTTTTCGTTGTTATTTTTTTGATATTTTACTTTCTTGAACATATCCTACTGATGCTTTTGTGATGATTCAGGTAGTGCATGACCAGGAGTTCAACCAAGAACTTAATTACACCATACGAAGAACCTGAACGAGCTTTTCATTCACTTAAGAAGCTTTTCAACACAAACAGCTTTGACCTTTTAAGTTCGTTTGAGCTTGATTATTTTTCTGAACAAGATGAGGAGGAAGTAGAAACAGAAACAATGACGGAAACCAAAACCGTGGAGGAATACATGAACAATACCAATTCAGACTACCACTCTGAGATTGTTAGAACAAGGCCGAATGGGAACAACTGGTGTTTGTTGTGAGAGGTCAATTTCTCAAATTACTGCAAGATAATACCTTTTGTGGATTAGAAAATGAAGAAGCTAATGAACACATGGAAAGAATCCTTGAAATTGCTAACCTCTACAAGACTAAGAATATGACCTATAACCGATTCATGCTTCTTGTCTTTCCATTTACACTAGCCGGGAAGGCAACGTGTTGGCTAAACAGTAACCCAAACAAAGCCATTATCAGTTGGGTTGAGCTTAAAATTAAGTTTTTGGAAGAATTTAGCCCTGAATTCACATGTTGGTTAAGATCTAAGTTTCGTTACTCTGGAAAAATTAATTCAACTCTGAAGAATGAACTTTGGACTTACTGGAGAGCAGGGAATGACAAAGGAGAGTTGGAAGATGAGGAGGGTGAATTGTTTAGAATTGAGACAAACTTGTTTGATTATGAAACTCCTCTATGCAAGGAATTTACGAGTTTAATTATTTGTTGAAAATCGATACTGATGTGCTTACTGGAGACTTGCCAGGGTTCAAAACTTTTGAAGCATTCGTGAATACTTGGTTGTATGAATGGAACGATCAAGTTCCATGGGTTTCCAATAAACCAGTATATTTCGATGAATTGGTACATAGCTGTGAGCCTATTCGCTTCAGGGACGAAACTTGTGAATGGCCAAGTTGTGACTGGAGGAACGAAGGAATCTGTAATGGTGGAAACTTGATTGGTATGACGCGAAATGGGAATGATGTAATCTTTGCGGATTATAGTTGGTACAATTTGGTTGAAGATGGTGAAAGAAAAAGTGAAGCCTTACAAGAAAAAGCAAGAATCGAAGAACTTAAGGAACTTCGTGACCCCGAGAACATAACATTTTTGGAATAGGTGCATAGGAGCTTTAATGATTATACAAAGCTTGACCGAAGATTACAATGGAAACTTCAGAAAGAATGGGAAAAACTTCAACGCGATTATGAATCAAGTGGTGAGGATAGTTATCATCCTATTGAAGATATTGGGGAAGATCTTCCGGAATCAAATGAAGAAAATGATAACGAACTCACAGACGGGTTTGAGGATTATTTAATTTGTAATCAAGAGTCTAACTTTGTCAACGAGAAAATTAAATCATTCAAGAAAAGAAAATGTCGACTTCTCGGGATACCATATCAAAGACCTCCAACCTTTACCGCTGAAAAATTTGAAGTGATTAAGTATTCCTTTGGATCGACAGAAGAATATGCTGCTATCAAGATTACCGAATTCAATGAGCTTACCCGTACTGAAGAAAACGTTACACAAGTTTATTATGACATCTTTCGCATTAAGGAAGAAGGGGGGCACGTAATAAGAACAAAATAGGAGCTGAACGTGAGTCTAACTTGAAGACTCTGGAATAAAGACAAGTGCTGATGGGGAGACAACCCGGATTTTTATCTTATTTTTCTGTTTTTGTGTCAAGTCTGTCAGACTTGCAGAAGATGCGGCGCATCTCTATCATAGGATGCGGCGTATCATCTGCATAGGTCCTATCCATTTTATTTTTCTGCATTTTTATTTTCATTTAAAAATTTCTATCAGTTTATTTAATGCAGCGCATCCCTGGTTAAGGATGCGACGCATTTATTTTCTGATTCGTATTAATTCTAGGCTCGATACGGCGCATCCTCTTTCATAGGCTGCGGCGTATCGACTGACCTGATGATTTTCAGTTTTTATTTTTAGTTTTATTTTCACCAACGAATTATGCAATTTTGAACCTTCTTAACTCAGGTGTGTTAAAGTTTTGGTGGTATAATAGATTCCTGTACTTTCTGTGGAAACATCATTCATTGAGCTTAAACGCCTCTCATCCACAAGAAAGTAGATTTTGCTCATAAACGCATAATGGAGGATCATGCCGAGCAAATTTCAGGGAGTTTTTCCGTTCTAATTCTTTTATTTTCCAGTTCTTAACTTTTAATACAAACAACGAGGAGGTTGTTTAACTAAAGTGGGGGGATGGAGAATTAGAACGCTTACTTGTCCCAAACTTTTCAAAATATGCTTAAAATGCGCTTAATACATCAAAATTTAAAAATTTTTAGCATGTTTTTGTTTAAGTCTAAATTACATAGCCGTACACATAACCTTATTTCTTCCAAAAATTAAAAACTTTAGTCTGCCGGTGACTTGTAAACTTTAGAACTTGGCTTGTATACTATTCGAGACCACCATAATGAGTATTATTGATACAATTGGAGTGACTTGTCTAACTTGGTAAACTTCTAGGATTACACCCAAAAAGCCTATACATGTTATGTAATATTAACTAACTACACTGGTTAGTTAACCCACGTATAAACCCTTTTGTTTACTCTCATTTTTTTTAAAAGGTAAATTTTATTGCCACCAAAAAAATATAAAAACATAAACCAACCCATGGCAACCATGAACAAAACTCATGGGGCATAAGGTTGGCAGAATACATACACCAAAATCCAGAAAACCTATACTAAACCAAATCCTACAAACCAAAGATACAAATCAAAAATAACCCAAAGAAACTAAGACCAAATAAAAGGTCTAAGAAGAAAAATCCACTAGGCTAAACCAAGAAGCCAATAACCATTAGTGAACCCTTCAGACAATACCAGTCCAGAAGTAAGCCCATCAGAGAAACCAAAAAGCCAGGCCCAAAGATACCAATTCAACAAACACCAGGGAAAAGGAACACTCAGGATCATAACATAAAACCACCTGAGTCAAGAATGCAGCCAACCAGTAAATCCAAAAATGCAGGAAACCTATCCCAAAAGTCAAAACCAAACTATAAAAATGAGCAACCAGTGACTAAGAAAAGTAGTCCAAGCCCTCACTAGACTAGCCAGAGGTTACATCATTTATAGCAGGTAAGTGACCCATGGGAAAAAAGGCCATCCACAATACTTCAAAACTCCATAGCTGGTAATATCATAGAGAAAGTATCCTGATAGCAGATAGATGTCCACCATAAAAATTCTATTGCAAAGCCACATACCAGTACTCTCATTTTTTAGAGTAAGATACCCCTAGAAAAACCCTCAGAGCCATTCCTTTCGTTTCTTACACCTTTGTTTAAATGTTTCGTTACACCCTTACACCTTAGCCTACCCTGTAGATTAAAGTCCGTGGTTAGTTACTTTAGGCAAAGTGTGTTTTCTTACATTACCTGTGTTCACGTGCGTAATTCATTATCTTTGGTTAGGTCGGGAAATTGCATAATGCAATTTGAGTGAAAGTACATATTGTATAATTTTTAGTTTATTTTTCGTGTGTTTACTACTTTCACTATTATAGTTATTTCTGAAAGTTATGAAAAGTATGGAAAAATTATCCGGAAAAATCGTGATAGAAAAGTTGTGAAATTTTACACATCTATGTTAAAAAAAAAAAATCAAAAAACAGAAAAGAAAGAGAAAANCATATTGTATAATTTTTGGTTTATTTTTCGTGTGTTTACTACTTTCACTATTATAGTTATTTCTGAAAGTTATGAAAAGTATGGAAAAATTATCCGGAAAAATCGTGATAGAAAAGTTGTGAAATTTTACACATCTATGTTAAAAAAAAAAAATCAAAAAACAGAAAAGAAAGAGAAAAAGTTGGAAGTTTGTTTTAACCAACTTACGTAAAGTTTTGTATTAAGTGGTAGATATCACCACTATTTGTTGTTGTACTATATTTATGGATTAAATGGGAGTTGGCCGTTATGAGAACGCCAACTAAGGTTTATTCTTTGTTTAAGATTTTATTGAGTTTAATTCGTGTCTACCTAAAGCGTGAGTTATACGAGTCAAAAGCGTGAGTTATTCAATGATATGAGTCTTATTCATGGGATGATTGAGAAAGTAATTAACCACACTTAGGATTTTAATCTATTTGTTTTGTTTATTTTTCATTTTACACCAATTTATATCCTAAATGTTATCCCTACCCAACCGTATTGTTGTATTCGTTGTTAGCTTTCGAGCATCTGGATATGATGATGGCTAAGTAAGAATGTTGAATGTATGAATAAGGTAGTGACCATCCGAGTATTAGATTAATTGACTAACGCGCCAGTATCTAGTGTGTAACTTGGTGACCATCCGTTATACAAATAACGCACCAGCGATCCAAGAAGTGCACTAGTGACCATCCGTTAGTTGAAGCGTCGAGGACTCGCGCCAGCGATCTACTAAGTTTATGCAGGAGATGTTTGAACAAAGCTAGGTTCAACCCTTAAGCCTCAAAACCCTTTTTACCGCTTTAGACTTGTTACTCCTTAGCTTTAGTGGGGGAGATGCGTATGCTTGCCAAGCTTATGATAGAATATTCGTCACGACTAAGCAACTAAACGATTTAGAATTGTTTTGATGTTGATAAATTATTTTGTTTCTACTTCGTTAAGTGTTTGGTTATGTGATTATGATAAAACGAATACGTGCTTAATGATAAAAATAAAATCTAATACCTTTTATGATACATTTTCATAAGTTTAAATTTAAGGTTTACTTGGGGACAAGTAAAGTTCAAGTGGGGGGATATTTGATGACATCAAATAAGTACATATTATTGTCATCATTTATCCTATTTATTTGACTTGTTTTATTATATTATTTATGAGAATCGATGCTTTAATGTTTACTTTAGTAATTCTCAGGTAAAAACAAGCAATTGGTGAAACTTGACGATTTTGGACTAATTATGGAGCAAAACTAGCAAGATGTCAAAAGTCTACTGAAATCAAGAAGATGCGCCGTATCTCTCTCAACAGATACGCCGCAATATCATACTTAGATGAATTCGAAGACCATTGCCTGACTTTGAAGAATGCGCCGCATGTAATTCTATCATGCGCCGCATATGAAACTTTGGTCAACGAAGAAGACCAAGCTTGTTCTACTCCAGATACGCCGCATTATACTTTTGACATACGGCATATCATTATCAAGACTTCACCAGAAACAAGCCAAGATACTGAAGGACATGCGCCGTATAAAAGATCAAGATACGCCGCATCTGAAGACGGTGTACGAATATTCCAAAATATATTAATCTTGGACCCCACATGAAGTTAAGTCAATGCGCCGCATCTACTTACTCGATGTGACGCATCGTGCCCTCAGACAGAAACTATAAATACCCCAAGACATATACGAATTTTATGTGCAACAAAACCCTAAGGAGACGAACTCAGTCGAAGAAGCATCACAAGGCACACCCTAAACAAAGATATTAGAGCTGTAAGAAGGTCCTGCATGTATTTAATTCATTAAGTAGTTTTGTTTTATTGTAATAGTACGTTTTAATTCATCAGGATTGATGGGCTTGCGGCCACCATACTGCTCCCCTTAAAATTGTTTTCCCATCAATTAAAGTCTGTATGATGATGTTTTTGGTGACTTATATTAGTGCATTGATAACCTCTGTGTCTAGCTGAGCTTGTGGGCTGCCATACCTGCTCCTCGCCTTCTTAAGTTGATGTCTTTAGATAAGTAGGATAGGCATAAGTGATCATTAACGGTTTACTCGCCGATATAATGAGATCCAACGAGACAGATTAGATTACGATATGCTTCATATAGGACTAGCAATAAAACAAGTGACAAGCTACTTAACTATCAGGACAGGCCTTCTTCTGCTTCTATTATCTATCTGTGTACGTGTTTGCTATTCGCTGATTCGTGCTCATTAGTTTAATTTACTGTTTAATAATAACCAAACTGTACCAGTCTCTCAGGCTGAACCCTCTTTCGTTAGATTAGACTGTAAAACTACTTAGGATATTAAAATACTGATTAGTTTAACTAGATAATACGTTACACTGTTAGAACCTAAGTTTATCAACGTTTAGTCAAGTCTTGGTTATTTCAGTCAATGTAATAGGTTTCCAAGTTATTTATCTTATTTATGTAAACGTGTGAGTCCATCACACGTCCAATGGCCCACAAGCCCAAACGTTTAGAAAAAGGAAGGAGAAAGGGAGTGTTGCCCTAGCTCCTCTCCTATAAATAGGAATCTCATGTATTCTTATTTCTTGTTGGTTATTTCATTTACATAAGGAAACTCTTGCACTTTTATTCTTCATATTTGATCTAATCAACCAAACTCTATTTTTCATCTTATTTCTATCAAATCAATACTTGTGTTTACAATATGGTGACCTAACAAGTGGTATCAATCGCTAGAAGAAGGTGTATACGTTTGTTTTTGTATTATACGACCCAAAAGTTTTGTTTTTACTCGTTAATATTTGAAAAAGCTTGCAACTTTCTTGTTTGTTTCGTGTTTCTATCACATCTTTGTTCTCAAACATGTGTTACAAACTCAAAACAACCAACAAAGTTTCAAATTTTCTCAAAAATTTAAGATTCGTACTTTTTGTACTATTTTTCAAAAAATTTCAAATTTTTGAAAAGTGGTTCAAGTTTGCAACTTTCTTTAAGATTTCATCATTTTAAGGTTAGTAGTACAAGAATCTTGGATTAAAAACGCTTTTTTGGATTGCTTTTTACAAAAACAAAAATCTGCCAACTTTTGCAAAGTTTCGAGAACTTTAGACCCTAAACTTTCGAGATCCTTGTTCTTTGCTCCTAAGGTGTTTCCGTTGCTTACTCAGTGCTTTTCTCTCTTGTATAAGAAAGAAAACACTTTGACTCGTTGGATATTATCAACATTGTATAATCTCGATAATTGTAGAAATTTTTTTCGAAAATTTTGAAACTTTCGAGATCTTTTCTGGACTTTCGAAATCTTCTGATTTTCGAGATCTTTGGAAAACTTTCGAAATCTTTTCATAATTTTCGAGAACTTTGCTAAATTCTACTATAGTGAAATTTCTCGAAAATTTCTCTCAAATTTTCTCGATAATTGACATTTTTCGAGAACTTTGGAATTTGTTTTCGAGATCTTTGGACATTGACTGCATTTCGAGATATTCAACATTTTAAGCTTTGAGAACTTACTTGGGATAGTTTTCGAGAATTGGCGTAACACTTATACCTTCTACGAGATCCATTTACACACAAGTCTTTCATCATGTCTCAACTACCGTACTCTAACTCTCCTTATACTCCACGTCACAGTACCGACCCTCGTCATGTATTACACTTTGGTAATGAATCAAATCCTCCTATGTTGATTAATGGAAACTACACTACTTGGAAACGACGATTCTTACAATGGGTTGCTGATCGTCCACACGCTGATCTCATACTGAAATAAATTCTTCAAGGACCATATCAAATGAAATTCATTGCTGACTCAACAGGCTTCATTGAACTACAAACCAAAGATACTTTGACTGGCCATGACCTAAACCAACATGTTGCTGACTACCAAGCAAATTGGTACATCACTCTAGGTCTTCCAAATTCCATCTATTCTACCTTGGATTTTGAAGCTAGTGCTCATGAAATGTGGAACATCTTGAAGTCATGCATCAGTCACACAATAACCTACGAATGAATCAGCTTCTACAGTCTTGTCTCCAAAGGAAATTCATGAAAAGCATCCTCCCTGCTCCACAAATCACTCTTCATAGCTATCTGGAATCGCGTCTGTCAAATTTGTTCAAGCTGGAAGATGATACTACTCATGTGGAAACAACATCTGGAAGATCTATGAATGACAAACACTGCCTCTTATGCTCCTGTCATGGATAACTCAGATGGAATTGTTGCTATGCTACTAATGGCTGACACACATGAACTCCAGGTAAGTGACTCCAGTCCAATCTATGAAACTGATGCTCTGTATCAAGCAAATGATTCTTATCCATGCCTGATACATGACAGTGGTTCTCCGTCTAATTCTATCTCAGACAATGCACAAGTTGTTCAATCTGATTCTATGTTATCTACTCATATACCTGATCAAATGTCCACAGTGGTTTAATTTGATGATAATCCAATAAACCCAGTTGTTACATTTGATGAAACAATTATATCAACTGCACAGGATAACAATGATCAATTTGAACAACATGAGCTTTTGTCTGATTCAGACGCAGAATGGAGAATGTTACTTATGACCAGCCAAAGCCAAATATCCAGTGTCAAGCACTGAATGCAAGGTTGAGAGACAAAAACGTTGAATTAACAAGAGCACTTGAGCATTGTAAATCACAACTCAACTTTTTCAAAGCAAAAGCAGATCAGGAAACATGTTTAGAAAAAATACTTCAGAAAAACAACGATTTACAAAAGAAGCTAAGCATTTTAACTGACTCTACTTTATTTCAGTACTATAAAT
>LBNU01010064.1:0-12082 GCA_014162995.1 Artemisia annua | reverse complement strand
CTTCTTCATATGGATTTATGTGGCCCAATGCGAGTACAAACGATTAATGGGAAACAATACATTCTTGTGATAGTAGATGACTTCTCCAAATGGACTTGCGTCTACTTTCTTCGAAGCAAAGATCAAGCTCCATCGATGATAATCACCTTTCTCACAAAAATTCAGGTTCAACTTCGCAACACAGTCAGGATTGTAAGAACAGATAATGGAACTGAATTCAAGAATCAAACTCTTCGTGCATACTTTGAGAATGTTGGAATTGAACATCAAACATCAATTGCACGGACTCCCGAACAAAATGGAGTGGTCGAAAGACGCAACAGGACGTTAGTGGAAGCCGCACGAATGATGATCATTAATGCTCAATTACCAGATTATCTTTGGGCGGAAGCCGTCTCCACTGCATGTTACACCTAAAATCGTTGTATGATCAATAAACGTCACAAAGTCACACCGTATGAAATTGTTCACAAACGAAAGCCTAACATACAACACTTTCATGTATTTGGTTCTCTATGCTATCCAAATAATGATCATGATGATCTTGGAAAACTTAAAGCAAAGGCTGACGTCGGTATCTTCATTGGATATTGTGAAAACTCAAAAGGATTTCGAATCTATAACCGTCGTACTAGAGAAATTCAGGAGACTATCAATGCTAATTTCGATGAGCTCACAAAAATGGCTTCTGAGCAAAACAGCTTAGGACCCGCAACCAACTGTCTAAACTTTCCAGATTCTTCAGCTGAACCGTTGTCACTAACTCGTCGAGAATTGGAAACATTGTTTTCTCCTTTGTTCGATGATTCATTTGAGACACGTGCACCAGATGTATCCACTAGTTCTGCTGCTCAACCTGATAATATTCAAGTACCTGATACAACGGTTACTACAACAACAATAGTAACACCCGATGCACCCCCGACTGAATCACCAACAATAGAAGAACAAACCGCTTCTAACACCGACAACCCAACTGAAGATCTGAACCAACAACAAGTACCCGAACCTGCAAATTATGATCCGAATGCATTCTTTAATCCGTTTGTTCCGACTCCGAACCTTTCAGATATTGCTGAGTTGTCAACACGCAACTTGGAACCAACTAATATGCAGCAGTTTCATAACCCTCACCCTTCAATACATCATTGGACTCGTGACCATCCAATTGTCAACATTATTGGTCATCCAATAGCTCCAGTTATGACTAGGCAAAAACTTCACTCCGATGTCGAACATTGCGTTTATGCTCTAACAGTTAGTCATGAGGAACCTAAAAATATTAAAGAAGCTCTCACTTACGACAACTGGATTGAATCAATGCAAGAGGAATTCAACCAATTCAAACGTCTTGAAGTTTAGGAATTAGTTGAACGACCGGATGGATTTTATGTCATTGGGCTAAAATGGATTTGGAAAAACAAGTTGGACGCAGAAGGCAATGTTATTCGTAACAAATCACGTTTGGTAGCTAAAGGATATACTCAAGAGGAAGGAATTGACTTTGAGGAATCTTTTGCACCAGTGGCTAGACTCGAAGCTGTTCGAATATTTTTAGCATACGCTGCTCACAAAAACATGGTCGTTTATCAAATGGATGTGAAAACTGCATTTCTGAACGGTCAACTACGTGAGGAGGTATACGTTAGTCAGCCAGAGGGATTTGTCGACCCAGAGCACCCAAATCATGTCTACCGACTTAAGAAGGCTCTCTATGGTCTCAAACAAGCCCCCAGGGCGTGGTATGATAAACTTACTGCTTTCTTGCTTGCTAATTCTTTTACTAAAGGTTTACTAGATCCAACTTTGTTTATTCAAAAACACGGGGAAGATATTTTAATTGTGCAAATATATGTCGATGACATTATTTTTGGCTCTACAAACAAAAAGTACTCAAACGCTTTTGCCAGATTAATGAAACAAAATTTTGAAATGTCAATGATGGGTGAACTTACGTTCTTTTTGGGACTACAAGTTCATCAGTCTCCCCGTGGAATTTTCCTAAATCAGTCCAAATACGCTCTTGAGATAATTAAGAAACATGGAATGACCAGTTGTGATACTTACAATACTCCTATGGCTAACACAACTAAGTTAGATGCGGATCCAAATGGGAAACCAGTTGACCCCACAAAGTACCGAAGTATTATTGGGTCACTGATGTATCTCACCGCTAGTAGACCGGATATTGTATTTGCTGTATTTATGTGCTCTCGCTATCAGTCCAGTCCAACTGAACGTCACCTCAATGAGGCTAAGAGAATCCTTCGATACGTAAAGGGAACCATTAATTTGGGGATCTGGTATCCGAAGGATTCCGGTTTTGAACTAATAGCTTTTTCAGACGCTGATCATGCAGGGTGTATGGATACACGCAAAAGTACTTCTGGTGGTTTGCAGTTTCTAGGAGATAAACTCGTGTCTTGGCAATCAAAGAAGCAGGATTGCACATCACTATCGTCAACAGAAGCTGAATATGTTGCCATGTCTGCCTGCTGTGCACAAGTCATTTGGATGCGTACACAACTAATGGACTACGGTTACTTATTCAACAAGATTCCGATGTACTGTGACTCGAAAAGTGCGATAGCGATCTCGTGCAACACGGTTCTGCATTCTAAGTCTAAGCACATTGATCTCCGTTATCACTTCATCAAGGAGCATGTTGAAAAGGGTACAATTGAGTTATATTTTGTGGGTACAGAATACCAACTGGCAGACTTGTTCACAAAACCACTACCCCCGGGAAGGTTTACTGAGCTAGTTCACCGGATTGGTATGCGGTGTTTGACTCCGGATGATCTTAAATCTTTTCTTGAAAACAATTAACCGAGTCAAATACCAAAACTATCTTTGTAAATATTTTACAAAAACAAAATACAAAATCAAAAAATCAAAAAATCCAAAAAGATTTTACAATTTCTTATGTTTTTTTAAAATGCTCGTACACAATCTTCGTCAACACTTTGGTTTATCAAAATTTCAATATTTTCACACCAAGTGTTGAGGGGGAGAAAATGTTCTTCAAAATTTCAAAATCTTGTGCAAACATGTGTACTTGCATATTTCTAAAAGTTATGATGTTATCTAATATTGGTGGAACGTCAAAGGTTATCTCTCGTATCATTTCTTTTCCCTTTTACTTCCTTGTTAGCCTAGTATGTCTTTACCATTAACTGTCATTACCTTTAACCGTTAAATAATTTCGTTATTACTTGTTATATGGTTTAGTATGTAGTCTAGGGACTAAATTTGCCAAAATGTTAAAAACTTTCAAAAGCTTTAACAAAACAAACACCCCCGTCTTTTATTTTTCACAAAAACAAAAATCAAAAACAAACACCCTCCTTAAAAATCTCACGGCTCAAAATCATTTCACAAATCCGTGTTCATAATCTTCAAACCGTAAGTGAATTCTTGATCTTTAGCTCATTTTAACAAATGGTTTTTTACCAATCACGTTTTTGATGGCTAGATTTCTAGTAATTACGATCCTTAGAACTAGGGTTCTCGATAATTATGATTCTTGTGTGATAAGCTGTTTTAGGTTATGTATTCATAGGGCTTTTAGTGTTAAACGTATTATAATCATATCCCTTGCACCTAATCATAACAGTTTTCACGTTTGGATTGTTTTCGAAAATTAGGATTTTAAGTCGAATTAGGTTTTTGAGATTGAGTGTTGTTTATGTGAATGTTATTGGTGGGATATGTTTGTTTAAGTTATAGAAACATGTTTGTGCTTATTAATTGCTTTAATTTATCAGTTTGCAAGATCTAGATAGTTAGGGTTCTACGTTGGAATTGGGGCTTTACATTTCTGTGTTCTTGAGTCTAATTAAACAGACCAAAAGTGTTTCTATATGTGTTAATTGTTGTTATTCATTAATATTACTTCATGATTTCTTGTGGAAAAATTTCTAGATAATTTAGGGTCTTGAAAACTTTCGAAATCTTTTGTATTCATAGATGATGTGTTTCTAACTGTCTTAATACACTTTATTCATCAGGTTACGTTCAAGGATTCAACAAAATCTTCTAAACGTATGTCTACAAAGGAATTCGAAAATTCTCGTATAAGAATTTTCGAGAAAAAAGTTTCGAAATCTTTTTCAAAGATTTTATCGAGATCTTTTGAAATGTTTTCGAAATCTTTTCATAACAGTAGTTATCGAGAAAATTAAGAAAACTTTCGAAATCTCTCAATAAAATTTTTCGAAAAATATTTTTCGAAATCCTTGAGTTATCGAGAACTTTTCTTAACAAAAGTTATTGAGAACTTTTCTTGTCAAAAGTTATCGAGAACTTTTCTTAACAAAAGTTATCGAGATCTTTTTTAACAAAACTTTCGAGATCTTTTACATGCCATGTTTTCGAGAAAACTTTGCTGCAAAGTTTTCGAAAACTTTAGTCCATTGAAGTTATCGAGATCATTCTTATGGAAAGTTATCGAGATATTTCTTGCACCAAAATTTTCGAGATCTTCATTAGTAATAGTTTTAGAGAACATTGTTTGTAATATCTTCGAGATCATGTGTAACATATTTTTGAGTATTCTATTGATTGTAACTTTTCGAAAACTTGTACATTGGATGAATCCTCATGAATATGTGTATTGTAATAATGTTCATTAACTTGTGATTGTAGTGTGTTATTAAACATGTTGCCAAAAGACGTATGTGCTTTAAATGATAAATCATCTAAGTTACATGTTAGATAATAATACCGTCATTAATCACATATTAATTAACTGAACCATGAATGCTACATATATGTCTTTGAATATCAAAAGTGAACTCGGACTAATGACTAACATATCTGGATGTTTGATTTCATGACATGACACTTTCAGAACACAATGGCTCAACACGATGGATCAGTTCCACAACAACAGAATCTACCACTACTTGCACTTGGTGAATTTCTACCAGCAGACTACAATGTCTTAATTGACCAAAACAATCTTCGCATTGACTTCAACAAACTCAGTATTCCAGAAGACACATGCAAGATTGTCAAAGACATACTACTGGCTCATCCCTGCAAGCCCATGCTTACTAAGTCTACATCAGTACCAACTTTCTACATTCATCAGTTCTGGTACACTGCTAAGGCGAATTTGGACGACGAATCATTTACTATCGAGCTGGATCGACAAAGATACACAGTAGATCTTGATGTTCTTCGCACAGTTCTTATGTTACCGACTCCCACTGAATTTCATCCGATGTTGACCGAACTGGAAATCCTTGACTATTTCATTGATCTAGGATATGACATTCCTGATAATGAATCACTCACAAAACTTTCAAAGTTCAACGTTAAATATCTGCCTCAACCATGGAGAACTTTCTACATGTTGATTGTCAGATCCATTGCTGGAAGAAGGAGTGGTCATGAGCATCCAAGATTAGAGCACATGCAAGTATTCTGGGGAATGATGACAATGAAACCTATTGACTTTGCTGCACCCATAATGAGCGACATGATCCATCACATTCAGACTGACCGTGACAGGACCGTGATTCCGTTCATTAGATTCACAAAATTGCTCATCGAATACTTCTGTGAGAAAACCCCTGACTATATCAAGAGGATGCACGACAGGACTGAACCAAAGGACATATTCAACAAAGATCCCAGGATTTCCTTCGTCAAGTCCATCAGATTCGTTCCAAGGACAAAAGGAATGAGAATCCCTGATCATTTCTTGGATGATGAAATCAGAAAGACTCAGAACTACAAGATTTATGACAAAGCATTCAAAGCTGGGAGAGTTGGTTACACTGAGAAAGAAGAAGAACCAGCTTCAATTGTTCAAACCCGAAGCAGGAGGGGTGGCAAGTCTGGAAGCACTAGCAGTACCACTACTACCCAACAACCAAAGACTGCCCAAAAGCCACCCACCAGACCAAGAAGGAAAGCTGCTCCAAAGCAGATTCCACAAGATGAACCATCAGCTTCATCATCTGAAACGGAAACCGACTCTGAGTTCGGCTCTGAATCAGATGACGAAGAAGATTATGAAAGAAGGTCAAAGGCTCAGGATGACAAAGAAGATGAAGAAGAGGAATTTCCAGGGCTTGAACTGACAAAACAATTAAGCAAGGAAACTGCCGAGCAAGAACAAAGAAGAGGTACGGGTATTACCATTAATGAACCGAGTGATGCTATTCGTGATGAAGAAGCAGAAGATGAACCAACTGCAGAGCCACTGGTTGACAAACGAAAACTCAAGAGTATCATTGTCGACACCAGGGCTGAAAAGAAGCAGGAAGAGAAAGATTTCAGGGCAGCTGTACTACTTAATCTCCAACATCCACAACCTCATCAAACACCGATTAATCTTCAAGGACATGAGGCTGGCTCTAGTAGCACTGTAGTTCCTCAGACCGAAACTGAACAACGTGACCCTGAAGGGAACACCATCATGGAAGAAGCTACAGAGGAAGATAAAGAGCAAGAGCAGACTGAGTACATCACACCTGAATTCGTTGCTCAAGTTCAGAGAGATGAGGAAATCAAGAGGAAAGCTAAAGAGGAGACGGATAGATTGCTCCGTGGACTCGATCAAGACGAAGAACTCATTGACACTGATCAATTTATCAACAGTCCTCCGCACTCATCTTCACAGAATCCCCCGATTCCATCAGGCACACCTCCAAGGGATCCCTCACCTCCTCCATCAGAACCACAGCATGAATCATCTTCATCATCATCATCACATCACTCTTCACCACCACCAACAAAGAAAACATCCAAAAGCAAATCAATCAAGAAACGGAAGGGAGGCAAAGCATCATTGACTGCATCAAAACGGATCAAGAAAGCTTTTGATTTGGCAAAGAAGAAAAGGAAGGAGACACAACATCAAACTGGAGACCTTAATGACCAAGTCCAACTGCTCTCACAACAGGTCAAAACCTTGACTTCACAAGTCAAAGATCTCCAGGAAGCAAAAGCACTTGTCGACAAGCTTATGTTTGCTGACATGGATGGGATGATCAAGGGATACACAAATGAATATCTTCATGATAATCTTGCTGCAATTGCTACACCAGCTGTGTCTGAACTTATCGAGCCGATTCATACAAAGCTGAACTCCAGGATCAAGCACAGCATCGAGCGTATGCTTGAGTCTACTCCTTTCTACCTTCGCACCGACAGGGCTCCTCCATCTCCAGATGCACTCTCAACTGAACAACTTCAAGCCCTGTTAGCTGCAAAGCTAAGGAATAAGGAGGACAAAACTCCTGAAGAGTCAACAATGTTCGAGGCACTTCAAACCATTGCCTCGAAAGAATCGTGCAAAGAAGCGGCCGGCAAGCACAAACGACCAAGAAAAGATGATGATCCTGATTCTGATCCTAAAAGCAAGAAGTCAAAGAAATCAAAAGGACCATCTTCTTCACAACAGCTGCAGAAGACTTCCAAGGCTCCTCCTACCAAACAACAAGCTCCAGCATCCGGCTCCGGTCCGACACAATCAGAAGAACAAGTCATGTTTCAACCAGTTGATACTCAGGAAGAACCAGAATCAGCAATTCCCGAATCAGAAATTCCTGAATTTCAAGCTGGTCCAAAGAATAAAGAGAAGAAGCAGTCGTCAAAGTCAAAGAAAAAGAAGCAAAAGACCACTCACTTCTCATGGCTAGATGTGGACGAAGCTCCTAATTCTGATTGGTTGACCGAAATGATCAAGGCACAACCATCACTTGAGACTGAAGAACCAATGCCTGGAAATACTTTGCAAATGACTCAGAGTATTATGTCGGGTCTTCAAGTTGAACGGTTGTCTAAAACAGAACTGAGAAGGATCAATCGTGAAGCTACGGAATTTCTGAAGAAAAGATCAAGAAATAAAGTCGAACTTGATTACCATATGGAGAACATAGCCTGCGCATTATCCGGATCATTTGACTGGCTCAATGCTGAATCAAATGTCGACACAGAAAAGAAGACACCTTACTTCACAGATTGGACAAAACCGTTGCCTCTACTAGGCTTTCCAGATAGACCCAAGATCCCTTACAGACACTTCTTCAACAACGACTTCCGATATCTCCAACACGCTCACGAAACTTCAAAGGAACGATATGCATCTTCACTAACACTTTCAATTCCAGCAGCCCGATATGAACTACCTGACATTGAAGAGTCCGCACCAATCTACTGCAAATCAGTTGTCACATACAACATAGAAGCTCTTCTCGGTATTCAACACTGGCCGGAAAAACGAAATCTTGGCTATACCCACAGACTACATCTCAAGTCCAGTGAGAATGTGAAGCAACCGCTTCGTATCGTTGCCATAATGGAGATCGTGGAAGTACAAGAGACTAGACGAGAAGAAGTACAAGTTTTGTGAAGCAGACTTCCCAGATTTGAACCTGAATGACATTGAAGACATGTATTTGGAGAAGGTTCAAGGAAATATGCTTAACTTCCCAAGGGAAACTCAATACAATTTCATCGCGTCTCTACTGCTCTACATCAGACGAGTTATAGTTCAAGAAAGGGTGGAAGATCTTCAACTAGGCGTGGAGAGTTATCAGAACATCATCAACCTCACCAAACCACATCTCATATTTCCAGGAATTCTAGAGCTATCACAGTACACTCTCGTGCAACAACCATCGTTCGGAATCATCTACCTCAACAAGAAGAATAGACTTCGTCTTATGCGGTTTGATGAAATTCCGAAGTTTTGTTACGAGACACTTCTAAGAGTTCGTGATGGATTGGCAGAAAGGTTAGATGATGAGAAGAAAAGGTTGAAAGAAGGTCGAGAAACAAGGTGGAAAGCTAATGGACGCAGAATGATACGCAACTTTGTCCATACCATTAAAGAGAGGCTGTACCGTCGTCAACAGATCAGAAGGTTGGAAAGCTACATTGGTATTCGTCCTTCATTTCCGGTCTTAACATTTAGACGACCAGATCCACAGTTCACAGTCTTTGATGCATAGCTTAGATTCTTCCGGTACCAAAATTTCAATACTTTCATTTATTTGATTTGATTTGTAATTATTAAGGCTTGTGCACACATAACAGTGTACAACCCGCACTTTGTATTTAAAGGACCCTGTGGTACGCTTCAGTGCCACAATCCTAATATAAGGAGCGAAAGCTTCTTACTTTTGAGTAGAATTAATCAAACCTTTCAGTATTTTCTCAATTCTGCTCAAAAGACAAGTATTACACCTCAATAAGTAATCACTTGTTNTTTAAAGGCATCAATAGGATAGTTATGGAGTTACAAGGTGACTATGGATAGGAAAAACCGTCCTATGATCCGCCTAAACCGGAGGGATCTACCCAAGGACATCACCAATAGTTAGAAATTAGAAGTCCTTAGGTATGATATAACAAAAGGAGAAAAGAATGAAAGGAGAAAGAAGGGGCTGAAGAATTAAAAAGAAAATGAATGAAAAGGGTGAAAAAAATAGCCCTCCATTTTATCAACCATAGGTCAGACACCGGGTTCAATTCATATGCTACTGGATGTTGCCAAGGCGACACCGGTATTGAAGATAAAGACGTCATAGACCCAGTGACGCAATGCACCTAAACCTTCTTAGCCACTCAGGCATCTCTCAAAAGATGTTTGTTTCATTCTCACGGGGAACCAGTGTAATCTATCGATCATCTATTAGAGTTGGTTGATATTGAAACAGGAGGCCCTCTGCTCCATGCCTCCGCATAGGAAACCAAATGTGCACTTATCGAGTCTAGAGCCACGAGATAACATAAAAGATCTCTTAGGAACACAAAATTCTTCTACACTAAGTGTCTTGCATCATTGGACACTAAGTGTAAATTATCGAGTCCTTCGCAGATCTTAGCAATCTGCCTTGAACGTTTATAAGGGATTTACTTATGTAATTCTCGAATGATTGAACAGAAATCCTGCCAGGGTCAACATCAAACAGCCCTGACAGCAGGTCACTTCGGTGATTCCTTGTGGATTACGCTTAGTGTGTTCGATGGTTTCAAACGGTCTACAGTCGTGGGGTGATCTCCAGCGACTCACCTAATCGTGGGTGTGCGTATGCATGTCTGTGTAAGCCCTCTAGGGGGTATCCGATTAGGAACAGCCCTGGTAAGGATTAGAAGGAGTCTTCACACTATGCTGCTGACAAATTCTAACTCCAAACCTGTAAGTACCGGATGTTTTATTGCTAACTGTTTCAATGCAGGTACAACCACCATCCTGAACACCAGCTTCCACATGCTCATACTTACATCTCAACAAACATCAAAGCTCTCATGAAAGATCGAAGCAACACAAAATGTCAAAGACGGATTCCATGCCAAAAGAATCTACAACGTGATAAAGACAAACGATCTTAAGTGCAACACCGTCTAAAGAAGGATTCTACGTCAACATAAAGAATCTTCACATATGAAAAGAGAGCTTCACAAATATGAAAGTTTCAAACGTCAAAGGTGTATGAGCATGTCGGAATGATGCAGATCCACTGGAGTCTAAGAGAGTGACGAATGGCAGAGTACTACATCATGTGATCACTATCTCATCAGCAACAAAGAACACTCACTCTATCTGGGGGAGATTGTTAAGAACTAAGAACGATGAATCACCTCTACTAATCATTTTTGAAGACGTCAAAAGCTATGAATGCCACAACTAAAGTCCAAAGACAATGACGTCAAGCAACCTCAAATGACCGTGACTAACATCACTCTTTCACAACCAATCCTTAGGGGGAGATTGTTAGAACCTAAGTTTATCAACGTTTAGTCAAGTCTTGGTTATTTCATTCATTGTAATAGGTTGCTAAATTTACTTAAGTTATTTATGTTTAAGTGTAAGTCCATTACATGTCCAATGGGCCACAAGCCCATACGTTTTAGATAAGGGAGGAATAGGGAGTGTTGCCCTAGCTCTTCACCTATAAATAGGACATCATGTATCATCTTACACTTGTTGGTTATTTCATTTACATAAGGAAACTCTTGCACTTTTATTCTTCATATTTGATCTAGTCAACCAAACTCTATTTCTCATCTTATTTCTATCAAATCAATACTTGTGTTTACAATATGGTGACCTAACACATTTAACCTTTACCATCAAAAATCCTCGAGGCTCAGATTGAGGCACTTAAGGAAGAAAATCAACCAAATGAGAAACTCTATGGTATGCCAGAAAAGGCAAATGGCTTAGTAAAGAGATCAGATGGAGTATTATGCTTCAAGGATAGAAGCTGGATACCTCTCTATGGTGGAATACGAGATTTGATTATGCATGAATCACACAAGTCGAAGTACTCCATTCATCCAGGATCTGATAAGATGTATCAGGATCTCAAGAAGCTTTATTGGTGGCCAAATATGAAAGCAGAGATAGCTACGTATGTCAGCAAATGCCTTACTTGTGCTAAAGTGAAAGCCGAGTACCAGAAACCATCAGGATTACTTCAGTAACCAGAAATCCCACAGTGGAAATGGGAACGAATTACAATGGACTTTGTCACTAAACTTCCAAAGACGTCAGGCGGTTACGATGCTATCTGGGTAATTGTTGATCGTCTTACCAAATCAGCCTATTTCATTCCAATTAGAGAGACTTCTTCCATGGACCAGCTCACCAGACTTTATGTCAAGGAAATAGTCTCAAGGCACGGTGCACCAGTTTCCATCATTTCCGACAGAGATAGTCACTTTACTTCAAACTTCTGGCAGTCTTTGCAAGATTCTTTTGGGTCTAAGTTAGATATGAGCACTGCATACCATCCTCAGACCGATGGTCAGAGCGAGAGAACGATTTAGACACTGGAAAACATGCTGAGGGCATGTGTGATTGATTTTGGAAATGGTTGGGCTAACCATTTGCCGTTGATCGAGTTTTCTTATAACAACAGCTACCATTCAAGCATAAAAGCAGCACCATTCGAAGCACTCTATGGTCGTAAGTGTCGGTCCCCAGTTTGTTGGGCCGAAGTTGGTGATGTATAATGTACTGGTCCAGAGTTGGTTTGAGAAACAACCGAAAATTTAATTCAGATTCGAGAAAGACTCCAAACAGCTAGAAGTCGACAGAAAAGTTACGCAGATGTTC
>LBNU01010062.1:21168-66440 GCA_014162995.1 Artemisia annua | reverse complement strand
TTTTTTTTTAAAGTTTGTCATTTGTGAGTTATATGCGTTTTAAACTTTTTAATTTTAGTTTCATTCTAAATGATCCGAAACCTGTTGTAGCGACCATAGATGGCCCTTGGAAATGAACAAACAACGAACAAGAGTGATGACTTTTGCATAAATAAGTTACACTTTTCTATACTAATTTATGCAAAATTAAGTTGACACTTTTCTCTCATCACGTTAATTAGCATTTATTCCATTTACCTTTATATCCTTAGCAAGACTTACTATCGGTTTTATCGAGGGGTGAGAAAAAACCGAAAAAACCGAAACTAAACCGAAAAAACCGAATTGAAATAACCAACCGAAACTAAAAATCGATAGTTCGGTTTTTGCTTTTTCAAAAAACCAAAAATTCGGTTCGGTTTCGGATTTTGTCCAAAAACCAAAACGTAAAAACCGTACCGAACAGGTTTTATTATATGATAATATATAATTAATATAACGTAAATAAATAACTAAATAAATCAATTTTATAGATTCATATTCATTTTGCAGGTGGATTTATAATATATTTATCTTAACGTTTACATACGTGTTTTTTGTGTGCGTGTGTTTACTTGATAATATATCAATACATATGTGACATTGATCATACTATATATGTGCATGTTCACTTGCTTTTGTGTGTGGCTCATCTATATCTATGTAATTGTAGAAATATGAGAGAAACATTATTAAGCTTATATTGACAAAAAAGTTATTAAAAAAAAATGTTTGTTGGTATAAATTGGCTACGCCCAAATATAAATGGTTAAAACCGTAAATAACCAAACCGCCAAAAACCGAATGGTTACGATTTTGGGTTTTACAAAAACCGAATATTTTGGTTCGGTTTCATTTTAATTAGACAAAAACCGACTCAAACGAAACCGTGCACACCCCTAGTTTTATCCTATAAATAGTAGTACCCATATATACATAATCAAGGAACACCACTACGAAACCACAAACTATCGTAAGTATGAGATTAGAGACCGAAACCAAGACGGTAGTCGTCTGTCACCAGTGTCACGATGCTATCGCACTATCACCGTCAACGGAGTCCAGCAACCATCATAGTCTCCTCCGTCACTCGAAAGTACTCCTACAAACTCTTGAATTGGTGATCATCTTTGCTTTGGTGGCATTTTTGTGCTTGTTTTTGTATCATTCTTCTTCTTTTGCACCATTCTCGGTCTACTATACGAAACATCACAATAGTTCAGTAAGTATTTTGTCTTCATTTAACTTGTAGTTTTAGAAAAATCATTGTCATAAAATGTCATATATATAAACTTTTATTTAATTGATTGAAACTTAAAATAAACATTTATTTTGATATAAACTAGAACTGAAAAGTGTACAAGACAGAAGGATTATGTAATAATGAACCTTCATAATGATAGTCTATAATTTTCATTATATTTCCTTTTACTTGAGAGATACTACTGGTATATTTTAGCTCGAACTTTGTGTTTTTGTATATTCTTTGCTAGGAAAATACGATGGACCTGAAAAGCATACTAAAAAAGGCAGCAACAAGCAACAACACGGTTAGCATAACTACTCTAAATGATGCTTGGGCTGAACCAAGCTCGGTGTTTGACTTGTTTCTTGAGAGTTTTCAAACCGGGAATCAAACACAAAGGCTTCTGAATCACTTGGTTGTTGTCGCTTGGGACCAAAAGGCGTACGCTCGTTGCTTGAAGTTACATCCTCACTGTTATAATCTTAGTACAGATGGCGTGGACTTCTCTGAGGAGGCGTATTATATGGCACCCGATTATTTGAACATGATGTGGAGAAGAACCAATTTTCTACGTAACGTTGTAGGTTTAGGGTGTAACTTCATATTCACGGTACTACTTTCTCTTTTATTTTTCATTAAAAACAAAGCCAGCAGGTTTATAGTTTTTGTCTAAAATAAAGAAAAACCTACCATATCTAATATTTTGTTTCAATAAATTGTTAATTCTTGAGTGTTAATCAATACATACATGACATATATTAATACAAAAGATAACAATACCCGCACTAGTAGTCCAATAGTAGTGGACATGTAGCAAATATAAACGTGGATATCATATGTTCAAAAAATGACATGTGTCTTTTTATCACGACATTACGCGATTTATATTGGTGAGGACCGTAATATAAGTCAATAAGAGCCGCCAAAGGGTCAGTTACCCTTGTTTTACAGAAGACCGCGCGGTAGTAGAAGTTTACGATTAGACATATAGATGTAATTAACACAAACTTATTTTCATTCGAATGTGCATTTAACAATTTCAGATAAATATTTCCATTCGAGTGTGCTTGGTGCAACAAATAAATATGGAACATTACCGATACTGTTTTTTGTTACGGAGTATAGAACTACATATTACTATATATATTAACAAATCATTTTATTCAATCAGCTGGATGCAGATCATATAATGTGGTTTAGGGATCCATTTCCACATTTTCATAAGGATGGTGATTTCCAAATTGCTTGTGATTACTTTAACGGAAACCCTGTTGACCTAAATAACCTACCAAATGGAGGCTTTATCTATGTGAAGTCAAACAACAAGACAACCCAATTTTACAAATATTGGTGGGATTCGAAGTTAACTTATCCTGGTTTAAATGAACAAGACGTGTTCAATAAGATCAAATACGGTCCTTTCTTTCGCGAAATGGGGCTACAAATGAGGTTCCTCTATACGGTATTTTTTGGAGGATTTTGTGAGCCAAGTAGGGATTTTAACAAAGTGTGCACTATGCATGCAAATTGCTGCGTTGGGTTAGAAAGCAAGGTTCAAGATCTCGGAATCTTGCTCAAAGATTGGCTAAAGTATATGAATTCTTTTGTGAATCGGACTTCACTCCTTGGTTCTTGGAATGTTCCTCGATCGTGCAGGTACTTTTTTTATATATTTTTTGGCTAGTTATATCGTTATTTGATTGATTAATTAGACTTTAATTAGTATGTAACATCTAGAATAATAACCGAAAGTTGAACATTTTTATTGGGAGGCTGAAACGTAAATTATTATTATCTTTTATATAACGATTAGAATTGTAAAAGAAGAAAATAAATAATCATTAAACATCAAAAAATATAACTTGTTTCCTAATATTTGAGAAATGGTAATCGTTTTTTATATATTATCCCTAAACTTATATTTCATTTACACTAATAATCTGGAACTCATAGGGGTCGGGACCCTTCCCTACTCCACAAAGGTCATTCCTTGAGAATAAAGTTTGATTGTAAATCTAGCTAATCAATCAAAGTTTTATTACAGAATTAAATAGATCAACTTTACCCAAAATCTTTGATTTAGTAGTATGTGAGTGAACAATCAACCTAAAGAATAAGATCAACCTCGGTGCATGCAATGAAACTAAATGCTACATTCACAAAATTTTTACAAAATAACTTGTCACTAATAAAAATTATCTTAATCAATTCTATCTCCTCCTTTTAAATTCACATCTTTCTAGCTATTAATTTGTGCCACATCATTTTGTGAGAAAATCTTTTATTAAATTTTTATGGATGTAGCATCCCACTATATCTTTTACATGCTCAACATGGTTTTATCTTGTGTTAACTATTTTTTTTTTCAAGGGATCATTCCAAAGGCCTCGTGCTCCCAGGAAGAATAATGATCACGATGGTAAGAGTTGACGGCGAATGGTTATGGCTGGTTTGACATTCCTTTTTTTCTTTTCCTTTTTTTTTTCTTTTGAAAATGTTAAGAATATATTAGCTAAAAGACTTATAAAGGTTAATAGGCCTCATTGTTGTTTAAAGTCTCATACATTGACTACATTTTCCATATGAAGGCAATCTTAATAGTACCACTGCAGCTGCATCATCAGAGTGTATCATTAAGACTATCATCCATAATAGGCATCATCAAATGTAGATAATTTGTTACCTGTTGATAGAGGACTACATTTCCCTCATGAAGGTAGATTTATGAAAGACTGCAGCATCATCCTCAAAGATTCTCATAAAATCCAGCATCCATGAAAGGCATCATCCACAATATCAAAGAGTCCAAAACTACATAGTTTCATATACTACCCTATACATAACTTATCGTTGACAGTTTTGTCAACGCGTGTATTATATGGTTGTTTTTTTAAACAACAATTAACTATTTCACACCACAAATTTCTCACATATCTTAAGCAGAACTTGAACCCACAACCATTTGGTTGTGGAGGTTCTCTCGCAACAAGGTGTATTACATGGTTGTCATAATCGATTTGCATATTCCAGTGATATTGCCATGTGTTGTGATCTTAAGGTTATAAAATAGAATACAAGAAAAACAGTGGCGGAGCCAGAAAATTTAATCACCGGGAGTGTTGAGTAATAAAGGGTGTTTTTGTAACATGAAAAAGGTCGGGTTGGGTCGGGTTTGTTTTTTTAATTTTACTGAACAACTCGGGTGAGATTTGATATAACATTGAAAAATTACAATTAGAATATGTATGATGTTAACAAAAATTATATAAGTCTCGTGACACCGCAGGACCTTTAGTTCAGTCCCTGCTCCAGAGTCGGAACGGACTATGAAAAAAAACGTAAGATAGAAAACACAAATCGTGGTTTCTCGTATTGTAACCATGTAAAAACGATCACAGTTTGGTAAATAACTGATAAGCAAAGGCCCATCACTTAATTTTGGGCTAATAGTATCAAATAAAAGAACGGGATTAGTACTGTAGTTACCCAAAATCAACTCTTAGATTCGTTATCATTTTTCTTCTTGGGAGTACGAGGCCTTTGGAAAGATCCCCTGAAAAGAAAAAACATTACTAGGATTAAGATCCTTTAAAGTTTATGTCTAATATTTTGTCATGTTAAACCAGATAAAGTAAACAAAATAATGGGTTCATAATTAAGTAAAGTACATGAACATTAATTTACACATTCTCACAACATATTAAAAGACGAAAGAGTATAAAATGAGTGGATCTCACTCCTACTAATTATCATATTCATATGGTATTTCTAACTTATATCCCGGGGTACAAGTTAAGGATAGATAAAAAGTACAAAAAGTACCTCAAAAAAACAAAAGTTGCCCAAAAAAATACAAAAGTTGCTCAAAAAGTAGATCGGTTGCCCAAAAAAGTACAGCAGAAGGACTGCAAAAGTACACTGTCCTTTGGGCAACCGATTTACTTTTTGAGCCACTTGGGGCAACTTTTGTACTTTTAGGTACTTTTTGTACTTTTTATGTATCCTTAACTTGTACCCCGAACTTATACCCCGGGGTATAAGTTAGAAATACCCTATTTATATAACCAAACCAATTTGTCATTAAATTTGTTAAATTGTTAACCTTGCATTAGAATTATTTATTCATTGTACAACCGCCAATTTTGTCCAGTGATGAACTATCCAAAGCAAGTCCATATTCAACATTCAAATGCTGTATTAAAAGGTTTTGCAATTGGACTTGCTCGCTATATTTTAAAATCACTTTTTTCTTACACACGCAACCTAATATTCTTTGTAGCTTGAGAAATTATGAAAATGTAGAATTGCACCAAGGTTGACCTTTTTGATTCCATACTACTTTATTTGTTGAGTTGATTAATTGTTATCTTGAATCAATGTATCAAATGTAATTCTTAATGCTACCAAAGTACTAATCAATCAAGTAACAGTAAAACGAGCCAGAAAATGTAGAATACCTGCAGGATTGAGGAACTGTCCAAGAAACAGTTTTAAGGAGTGCGGTCTGATTCACAAACGAGTGCATATATTTTCGCCAATCTTGGAGCGTTATTCCAAGATCATGAACCTTGTTATCTAACCCGACACAACAATTTGCATGCATAGTGCACACTTTGTCAAAATCCCTACTTGGCTCGCAGAATCCACCAAAGAAAGCCGTATCAAGGAACCTTATTTGTATTCCGTTGTCACGGATGAAGGGGTCGAACTTGATCTTATTGAACACATCTTGGTCATGTAAACCAGGATAAGTTAACCTTGAATCATACCAATATTTGTAGAATTGGATTGTCTTGTTGTTTGACTTTACATAAGTAAAACCTCCATTTGGTAGATTGTTTAGGTCAATAGGGTTGCCTCTAAAGTAGTCACAAGCAATTTGGAAATCACCATCTTCATGGAAGTGTGGAAATGGATCCCTAAACCACATTATATCTGCATCCTAATTAAATAAAATGATTAATGAATATTTTTGTACTTCTAGAATTATTTCAGTTGATCAAAAAACAACATTATTATTGAGTAACTTTTTCTAATCTCATACTCGAATGAAAGAAAATCAGTACCGTGAAGACGAAATTGTACCCTAGGTCTAGTACATTATGAAGAAAATCGATTCTTCTCCACATCATTTTCAAATAATCGGCTGCCATAAAATCAGCCTCTTCTGAAAAGTCCACACCATCGGTTCTAAGGTAATAACAATGATTATGCAACTTCAAGCAACGAGTGTATGCCTTTTGGTCCAAAGCTACAACAACTAAGTGATCTAGAAACCTTTGTGTTTGATTCCCTGTTTGAAAGCTCTCAAGAAACAAATCAAACATGGAGTTTGGTTCCGCCCAAGCATCGTTTAGAGTAGTCATTATAATCGTGTTGTTACTTGTCGCGGCCTTTCTTAGTATGCTTTTTAATTCATCGATCTTGTTCTCCTAATAAAAGAATAATCAAAAACCGAATTAGAACAAACCCATAGTATAGGATTTCTCAACTAAACCGAAATGAAAACGTGTAATAGAGGTTAATTCCAAATATCAAAGTGGTCCTAAAATGCATCTTGTTATATTTGATGCTTTAACCCGGCCTGCTAATATTGACCTCACATGGAATTACGATTTCATATTGATCACTCTCTAAAGCAGGCACTCCTTCACAATCCAATGAGCTAAGTTCAGAAATGTTAGGTACAAAATTAGACACAAGTTTTACGTCTTCCAATCATTTACATATCCAATTCAATGTAGAATATAATGAGATTTTAATTAATCGAATGCAGCCAGTATGGAAACTTCAATACTGGTCCTGTACGACCTAACCATAATCTTTCTAGAAGGTACTTTGCATAATTGAATAAAATTTTGTTAGAACATCAACAAGTGAAGGAAATTTGCATGAGAAATGTTATTGACATAACACTTAACACATGTTTGTCGTTCGGTTAGTAGAAGAAAACATGGGATATAAAAATTGCTACTAAAAAATTATGGAAAATCAATTGGGTTTTGTTCGTTTCGCGAAACTAAGGTAGACTAGAAGTTATCCTTACAATTTACCTAAAGTTATCTGGTATGTTCAGTTGTATTATTGTAGCCATGCGCAATCAATTGTATATTAAAAAGTCTTATAACTAGCCATGATCGATACAGTTTGAAAAACGTGACCATCCATGTAAATAACAAATTTAAATGTCAATAAGCATATAAGCATCTTAATTGGTTAATAACAAACATTTTATTTTTTGAGACGCTATTATTTAGTACGATTCAAAAACCGTATCAAAAGCCATTTAGAACCGTTTTTAGAGCCTTATTATGTAGTAGTGATTTTTCATGAGGAGAGTAATTCTTGTACCAAAGAAAGCCATTTCTGACCATTATGGCATTTTCCCACCAATCTAAAATCTACATCTAGTAATGTTTGAACTTATGAAAAATATTTGAAGTTATGAAATGAAATCAAAATAGACTAAAGTATTTTACTAACATAAGCTTATGAAATAGTACACATAATATTACGTAATTCTTTTTGTTGGAATATAAAGATCCAATATTCAAATAGTAGTTTCTTAACGTAAATTCATAACAAAGATAAGAGAAACATAGTAGTTCATACTCCATTAAACTTATTGCAAGACCGGGCTAACGTATATGTAAAAGTGCATATTAACGTGAAATACATACCGAACTATTATGGTGATTCGTGGCAAACGGATTATAATAGAACTGCACACTGAGAGTGGTATGATACAAAACCAAGCACGAAAACGCTACTAAAGAAAAAACAATCACAAATTTAGGAGTTTGTAGGAGGTATTTAGAGTTATGGTGGTTGTTGGTCCCCGTTGGCGATGATGGTGATAGAGAGTTGCGACGCTGATAAGCGATGACCGTGATCTTGGTTTCGGTCTCTAAACCCATAAGGTGGTTGATGGTTTGGAATATGGAGTTTCTTTGTTGTGTATGTGGGCTGCCAATTAGCTAGCACATTTTATTGGATGAAATCAATACTAATTCTTGTTAAAGAATATAAAGTAAATGGTCAACTAAATGCTAACGTAATTGATAGGGAAGTGTTAACTTATCTATGAAAGAACAGTATATAAATTGTTCTATTTTAATAATTTAAACTTATCATCAACTATGCACCAACTTGCTACATAGAAATATATGTTTGTTCATTGTGTATGACTATGGAGCACATTTTTTTATACTTCCGCGTTCTGATATCATCCTTCTCTAAGGACCATTTGTTTTATCATTGACAAATTACAATAACTTTGTGTTTTGTAGACGTTATGTTCATTATAATTGACATAACTATGTCTTTATTATTTGCTGACAAATGAAACTAAAAGACGTCTAAACTTAATGGCATTTTAATTGCTTATAATGTAGTTCAACATCACTAATATATATCACGCATGCTCTAGCTAGGTTAGGTGATATTCATCAAAATCTCATGTACTTGCTTTGTTGGTTTATGATCATATACATCTTCAATATATAACATTTATAGACTAGCTAGTAGAAGTTTTCAAGTGTATGTGTCACTCAAGCCTATTGCTAAAAAAAATCGATATTTAATTTAGCAATGCTTTAATTGGAGAAATAATTTATCCTGCTACTATTTTCTTGTTTCTATTTTATAACCTTAAGATCACAGCACATGATATATGGCAATATCAGTAAATGTACATTTACAAAAATCATTTTATTATGTAAATCGATTATGACAACCGTGTTATAGTGCACGGGTTGACAAAACAATAAGTTATATATCCGCAGGCAAGTATTGTGAAACAATGTACTTTTGGATTCTTTACAAATATCGGAATGTTATGTCAAACCAACCATAACCGTTCACCTCAACTCTTACCATCGTGATCATTTTTCTTATTGGGAGCATGAGGCCTTTGCAGAGATCCCCTGAATGAAAAAAATAAAGAAATACTAAAATAATTAACACAATACATGCAGAGCATGTAAAAGATATAGTTGCATTGCATGCACAAAGGTTGATCTCTTTGATTCTAGATTTACTAAAGTACTAATTAATCAATCAAATAACGATATAACTAGCCGAAAAATATATAAAAAATACCTGCACGATTGAGGAACCGTCCAAGAAACAGAACCACGGAGTGAAGTCCGATTAACAATTGAATTAGTGTATTTTCGCCAATATTTGAGCAAGATTCCGAGATCTTGTACCTTGTTTTCTAACCCAACGCAGCAATTTGCATGCATAGTGCACACTTTGCCAAAATCCCTACTTGGCTCACAAAATCCTCCAAAAAATACCATATCGAGGAGCCTCATTTGTAGCCCATTGTCGCGAATGAAAGGACCGTATTTGATCTTATTAAACATGTCTTGTTCATTCAAACCAGGATAAGTTAACTTCGAATCACACCGATATTTGTAGAATTGGATTGTCTTGCTGTTTGACTTCACATAGATAAAGCCTCCATTTGGTAGGTTATTTAGGTCAACAGGGTTTCCATTAAAATAATCACAAGCAATTTGGAAATCACCATCCTCGTGTAAATGTGGAAATGGGTCCCTAAACCACATTATATCTGCATCCTGAATGACTAAAAAGATTTGTTAATAACTAAAAACAATTAACATTAATGATGTTTTATATTTTTTTGTTGCACACTCGATCAGATGAAAATATTCTGTATATTCTGAGGTTGTTAATTACCATATTAATTTTTTGTTTATAAGTTAGGGTAAAGGCTAAAAATGTTTCATGTAATTAAGTATTAGATTCATTATCAACTAAGAATCGATTTAAATCTCATTATGCATAATATACTTGTCTTTACGATTCGTTACGCATATGAAAATTCATTCTTCACAAGTAAAATATTATGCATAATGAATAGAAAGTTAAAGTAGAAAGCATTAATGCTTTTACCCTATAAGTTAAGTAAATTAGTTTTAGACAAGAGGTTGATATAAATAAAACAAGAAATTTGATAATGATTAAAAATGGCATTTTTATTATTTTTTTCTCGCACCATATAGCACATGATATCTCACACTATTTCACAAATATTTTCAACGAGTTTTGTAGCCACAACTTGTTAGTTTGATTACATGAGCCAAAATAAAAGTACGTGACGATTAGTTCTTTTACTTCATGAGAGGAAGAAACAGAAAACTTAACGGTGTGAAAACAGATTTGAGTGCATTTTAATAACAGTTTTTTTTTTTTTTTTTTTTTTTTTTTTTTTTTTTTTTTTTTTTTTTTTTTTTTTTTTTTTTTTTTTTTTTTTTTTTTTTTTTTTTTTTTTTTTGTTTCATGTCAATCAAACTTATCAAACGTAAACTTCTATTACCGGTCAACATGCAACATATATGTGAGAAGTAAATCACGTAATATTATGATTAAACTCATTAAAGGTCAAGAGGTCAGGATTTCAACCCATGACCTAGCTTCGCCTTTATGACGCGTGTACTCGATCATGACTACTAGGGAATGCCATCTTTTCTATCATGTCATAGACTGATTCATGTGATGGTCCCAGGTTCCAAGACACTATGGGGGGTACAGATGCTCAAACTAGGTTTGAGGCTGTATCTAGTCAATCAAATGATTCACCTCTCGGGAGAGGTAACACACTCCGAAGTGATGAGGATAGTCTGAAATTTAAGGAATTGATGGAAAAATGTACCATTTTACAAACAGAAGTTCTTGCCTTGAAGAAGCTTACATCCTCACAACAGAAGGAGATTAGAAGTTTGAAAAAGAGGGTAAAGCAGCTTGAAACTGGAAAAGGTCAAGAACTCATAAGCTTAAGAGGTTATACAAGATTGGTGCTAAGGCTAGGGTTGACTCCTCTAATAGTGAAGAAATTTTGGATGAGGATGCATCCAAATAAGGGAGGATGACTGATATGACCATGGATGAGGTACTGGATACTAGGATGGATGATGTGGTGGATACTAAAAAAGAAATTGTTGTTGAAGATATGAATGATAAATAAAATGTTGTAGAAAAAGAAGCCGAGTTGGTTAATACTGCTGAGATAAATGTTGATGTTGCTCAGGTTAATGCTGTTAGTGAAAAGGTTAATGTTGCCAGTGTTGAAGTTAGTGATGCTATTGAAGATGTTAGTACTGCTACAACAACTAATGATGAAATCACAATAGCTCAAGCACTTAAAGACTTAAAGAGCACAAGACCCAAGGTAAAAGGGGTGGTAATCAAAGAGCCAACTCAATCTACAACAACAACTGTTCAACAATAGCCACATGGCAAAGGAAAAGGAATTTTGATAGAAGCACCTGTGAGTAGGAAAGATCAAATTCAAATGGATGAGGAAGAAGCCAGAAGACTGCAACCAGAATTTAATGAATAGGCATCATTGCTTTAATAGACACATGGGAAGATATTAAAGCAAAATGTGAGGCTGATCACCTCTTAGCTCAGAGAATGCTGCAAGAAGAGTAAGAAGAGTAAGAAGAGTTGTCTATGGTGGAAAAAGCTAAGCTATTTATGGAAATCTTGGAGACTAGGAGAAGACTTTTTACAGCAAAAAAGGCAAAAGAAAAGAGAAACAAACCACCCACTAAAGCTCAACAAAGGAAGATAATGTGTACTTATCTGAAGAGCATGGATCGATGGAAGTCTAATCAGTTGAAGAATATGAGTTTTGAAAAGATCCAAGAAGTGTTTGACAGGGTATTCAAGAGAGTAAACACATTTGTTGATATGAAAACAGAGTTGGTGGGAAGTAGTGCAAAGAGGGCAGGGCCTGAGCTAGAGGAAGAGGTCCAGAAGAAGCAAAAAGTGGATGATGGTGATGACAAAGGTAAAGATGATCTCAAACAATTCATGGTAGTTGTTTCAGACAATGAAGAAATACCTATAGATGCTATACCTTTGGCTACTAAGCCTCCAGGCATTGTTAACTGGAAGATACTCAAAAGACAAGAAGATACACTAGGAGATAATAAGAGCTGATGGAAAAACTCAGGTGTTTCATAGATTTAGTCAGGCGCTCAAAAGTTTTGACAGAGAAGACTTAGAAACTCTGTGGAAACTATTGAAGGCTAAGTATGGATTAATCAGACCAACAGATGTTCATGACTATGTGTTATGGGTTGATTTGAAGACTATCTTTGAACCATATGTAGAAGATCAGATATCGAGGAATCAGTATAGATATAAAGTACTGCACTGGAAGCTATATGATTCTTGTGGAGTTCATGAACTAATGCTGCAATCTACAGTGATCTAAATGTTGGTGGAGAAAAGTTATCCCCACACTAAAACTACACTTTCAATGATGCTGGAGAAGAAGCTTGAACTAGAATGTGACAGTGAAATGTCTTATGAGCTTCTTTGGTTTATCATACAATAGAAGAACAAGAAGTAAAGTGTTTGGAAGCATCCTCCTGGTGATTATGAAGTTTTGAATGAAGAAACTTGATTATTTTAGGAGAAAATATCAAGTTTAGGAGAGGATTGTTGGGATTAAAAGTCTTCTTGTTGGGATTCATGATTACTGCTGCTCACGTTAATGATACTGCTGCTCTGGTAAAGATAATGTTGCTCTTGAACTTCAAAGAAAGTATGCTAAGTGTTTTACTACTGCCAGTGTTAAAGTTAAGACTGCTCGTGAAACTTAGTGCTGCTGAAGAAACTTCAAAGAATATACGCCAAGTGTGTTAGTGTTGCTAGAAAAAACGCAGTGCTGCCAGTACAAAGGTAATGCTGCTGATGAAGTTAATGCTACTGCTTCAAAGTTAGTATTGTTAGGCAAAAGTTAAGACTGTTAGACTATTTGTTAGGCGGTTATGTTACAACTGCTTATAAGATATGTATGGTAAGTCGTGTGCTTCAAGATATGTATTAGATAAGTATAGAAAAGATTTGATATACTTTCCTTAGCATTGTAAGCCGACTAGGACTTCTTAGTGTATAAAAGGAGGTCCTAGGGCATAGAGTTAGATATGAGTCTACAAGTCGAATAGTCAGAAAGTCGATTAGCTTCAAGGTTTTGTAACCCTAATACTATGAAGAGTATTCGTATTATTTTTAATAATATTGAGACTCGTTTGTTTGTTAAATTGTGGGTTCATCGTTCACTGTTACATTAGAATTCTTCTTAAGATTAAAGATTAGATTTCGCATAATCTTTAATATTATAAAAACAATTTCTACCTTAGTTGTGTTAGATATATCTAATATAACTAAACCTTAAACAAGCTTAAGAAATTCGATCAAGTGTTCAACTGCGATCAACATATAAATTGTTCTATTTTAAAGTTATCATCAACCATGCACCAACTTGCTACATTGAAATAGATGTTTGTCATTGTGTATGACTCTCGAGCACATTTTTTATGCACTCTCATTTTTTATTAGCACATTCCATTGTGTGCATCATACACACTGCTTTAAATGCTTGTACATTAGAGTGTCCTAATAAGAATTGAAAATTTGCAAATCACTTCCCATTTTTTATACTTCCTCGGATATCACCCTTCTATAAAGACCATTTGTTTCATCATTGACAAAATACGTCTTTATTGTTTGCTGACAAATGAAACTAAAAGACGTCTAAACTTAATGGCATTTTCAAATTTTCTAGATTAGGTGATTAGTGGTGGAGCGAGAAAAAAATATTCGTGGGAGGGCCGAAACAAAACTTTTTTCGGAAAAACATTAGATGGGTGGGCCGAGATGAAAAATTATTTTTTTGACACATGAAATCACAAATAAATACACTAACGGGTTTAGGCCTAGGAGGGACAGGACCCTTCCTGGTCCTCATATTGCCCATGTAGGTGATATTCATCGAACTCCCGACCCATGCAAACTTGAACCTATTTGCATGTACATGCTTTCTGGCTTATCTTATACATCTTCGGTAAACATTTAGTCATTTATAGACTAGTAAAAGTTTAATTTTCAAGCGTATGTGTCACTCAATCCTATTGTTAAAAAAAGTCGATATTTAGCAATGTTTCAATCGGAGAAATGATTTATCGTGCTACATTTTTCTTGTATTCTATTTTATAACCTTAAGATCACAACACATGGCAATATCACTGGAATATGCAAATCGATTATGACAACCATGTAATACACCTTGTTGCGAGAGAACCTCCACAACCAAATGGTTGTGGGTTCAAGTTCTGCTTAAGATATGTGAGAAAATTTGTGGTGTGAAATAGTTAATTGTTGTTTAAAAAAACAACCATATAATACACGCGTTGACAAAACTGTCAACGATAAGTTATATATAGGGTAGTATATGAAACTATGTAGGTTTGGACTCTTTGATATTGTGGATGATGCCTTTCATGGATGCTGGGTTTTATGAGAATCTTTGAGGATGATGCTGCAGTCTTTCATAAATCTACCTTCATGAGGGAAATGTAGTCCTCTATCAACAGGTAACAAATTCTCTACATTTGATGATGCCTATTATGGATGATAGTCTTAATGATACACTCTGATGATACAGCTGCAGTGGTACTATTAAGATTGCCTTCATATGGAAAATGTAGTCAATATATGAGACTTTAAACAACAATGAGGCCTATTAACCTTTATAAGTCTTTTAGCTAATATATTCTTAACATTTTCAAAAGAAAAAAAAAAAAGGAAAAGAAAAAAAGGAATGTCAAACCAGCCATAACCATTCGCCGTCAACTCTTACCATCGTGATCATTATTCTTCCTGGGAGCACGAGGCCTTTGGAATGATCCCTTGAAAAAAAAATAGTTAACACAAGATAAAACCATGTTGAGCATGTAAAAGATATAGTGGGATGCTACATCCATAAAAATTTAATAAAAGATTTTCTCACAAAATGATGTGGCACAAATTAATAGCTAGAAAGATGTGAATTTAAAAGGAGGAGATATAATTTATTAAGATAATTTTTATTAGTGACAAGTTATTTTGTAAAAATTTTGTTGTAAAAATTTTGTGAATGTAGCATTTAGTTGCATTGCATGCACCGAGGTTGATCTTTTTTTATTCTTTAGGTTGATTGTTCACTCACATACTACTAAATCAAAGATTTTGGGTAAAGTTGATCTATTTAATTCTGTAATAAAACTTTGATTGATTAGCTAGATTTACAATCAAACTTTATTTTCAAGGAATGACCTTTGTGGAGTAGGGAAGGGTCCCGAACCCTATGAGTTCCAGATTATTAGTGTAAATGAAATATAAGTTTAGGGATAATATATAAAAAACGATTACCATTTCTCAAATATTAGGAAACAAGTTATATTTTTTGATGTTTAATGATTATTTATTTTCTTCTTTTACAATTCTAATCGTTAGATATATTCAATAATAATAATTTACGTTTCAGCCTCCCTATAAAAATGTTCAACTTTCGGTTATTATTCTAGATGTTACATACTAAAGTAATTAATCAATCAAATAACGATATAACTAGCCAAAAAAATATATATAAAAAGTACCTGCACGATCGAGGAACATTGCAAGAACCAAGGAGTGAAGTCCGATTCACAAAAGAATTCATATACCTTTAGCCAATCTTTGAGCAAGATTCCGAGATCTTGAACCTTGCTTTCTAACCCAACGCAGCAATTTGCATGCACAGTGCACACTTTGTTAAAATCCCTACTTGGCTCACAAAATCCTCCAAAAAATACCGTATATAGGAACCTCATTTGTAGCCCATTGACGCGAATGAAAGGACCGTATTTAATCTTATTGAACACGTCTTGTTCATTTAAACCAGGATAAGTAAACTTCGAATCACACCAATATTTGTAAAACTGGGTTGTCTTGTTTTTTGACTTCACATAGATAAAGCCTCCATTTGGTAGGTTATTTAGCTCAACAGGGTTTCCGTTAAAGTAATCACAAGCAATTTGGAAATCACCATCCTCATGAAAATGTGGAAATGGATCCCTAAACCACATTATATGATCTGCATCCAGCTGATTGAATAAAATGATTTGTTAATATATATAGTAATATGTAGTTCTATACTCCATAACAAAAAACAGTATCGGTAATGTTCCATATTTATTTGTTGCACCAAGCACACTTGAATGGAAATATTTATCTGAAATTGTTAAATGCACACTCGAATGAAAATATGTTTGTGTTAATTACATCTATATGTCTAATCGTAAACTTCTACTACCGCGCGGTCATCATCTGTAAAACAAGGGTAACTGACCCTTTGGCGGCTCTTATTGACTTATATTACGGTTCTCACCAATATAAATCGCGTAATGTCGTGATAAAAGGACATATGTCATTTTTTGAACATATGATATCCGCGTTTATATATGCTACATGTCCACTACTATTGGACTACTAGTGCGGGTATTGTTATCTTTTGTATAATATATGTTATATATGTATTGATTAACACTCAAGAATTAACAATTTATTGAAACAAAATATTTGATATGGTAGGTTTTTCTTTATTTTAGACAAAAACTATAAACCTGCTGGCTTTGTTTTAATGAAAAATAAAAGAGAAAGTAGTACCGTGAATATGAAGTTACACCCTAAATCTACAACGTTACGTAGAAAATTGGTTCTTCTCCACATCATGTTCAAATAATCGGGTGCCATATAATACGCCTCCTCAGAGAAGTCCACGCCATCTGTACTAAGATTATAACAGTGAGGATGTAACTTCAAGCAACAAGCGTACGCCTTTTGGTCCCAAGCGACAACAACCAAGTGATTCAGAAGCCTTTGTGTTTGATTCCCGGTTTGAAAACTCTCAAGAAACAAGTCAAACACCGAGCTTGGTTCAGCCCAAGCATCATTTAGAGTAGTTATGCTAACCGTGTTGTTGCTTGTTGCTGCCTTTTTTAGTATGCTTTTCAGGTCCATCGTATTTTCCTAGCAAAGAATATACAAAAACACAAAGTTCGAGCTAAAATATACCAGTAGTATCTCTCAAGTAAAAGGAAATATAATGAAAATTATAGACTATCATTATGAAGGTTCATTATTTCATAATCCTTCTGTCTTGTACACTTTTCAGTTCTAGTTTATATCAAAATAAATGTTTATTTTAAGTTTCAATCAATTAAATAAAAGTTTATATATATGACATTTTATGACAATGATTTTTCTAAAACTACAAGTTAAATGAAGACAAAATACTTACTGAACTATTGTGATGTTTCGTATAGTAGACCGAGAATGGTGCAAAAGAAGAAGAATGATACAAAAACAAGCACAAAAATGCCACCAAAGCAAAGATGATCACCAATTCAAGATCTTGTAGGAGTACTTTCGAGTGACGGAGGAGACTATGATGGTTGCTGGACTCCGTTGACGGTGATAGTGCGATAGCATCGTGACACTGGTGACAGACGACTACCGTCTTGGTTTCGGTCTCTAATCTCATACTTACGATAGTTTGTGGTTTCGTAGTGGTGTTCCTTGATTATGTATATATGGGTACTACTATTTATAGGATAAAACTAGGGGTGTGCACGGTTTCGTTTGGATCGGTTTTTGTCTAATTAAACTGAAACCGAACCAAAATATTCGGTTTTTGTAAAACCCAAAATCGTAACCATTCGGTTTTTGGCGGTTTGGTTATTTAGGGTTTTAACCATTTATATTTGGGCGTAGCCAATTTATACCAACAAACATTTTTTTTAATAACTTTTTTGTCAATATAAGCTTAATAATGTTTCTCTCATATTTCTACAATTACATAGATATAGATGAGCCACACACAAAAGCAAGTGAACATGCACATAGTATGATCAATATCACATATGTATTGATATATTATCAAGTAAACACACGCACACAAAAAACACGTATATAAACGTTAAGATAAATATATTATAAATCCCCCTGCAAAATGAATATGAATCTATAAAATTAATTTATTTAGTTATTTATTTACGTTATATTAATTATATATTATCATATAATAAAACCTGTTCGGTACGGTTTTTATGTTTTGGTTTATGGACAAAATTCGAAACCGAACCGAATTTTTGGTTTTTTGAAAAAGCAAAAACAAAACTATCGATTTTTAGATTTTTAGTTTCGGTTGGTTATTTCAGTTCGGTTTTTTCGGTTTAGTTTCGGTTTTTTCTCACCCCTAGATAAAACCGATAGTAAGTCTTGCTAAGGATATAAAGGTAAATGGAATAAATGCTAATTAACGTGATGAGAGAAAAGTGTCAACTTAATTTTGCATAAATTAGTATAGAAAAGTGTAACTTATTTATGCAAAAGTCATCACTCTTGTTCGTTGTTTGTTCATTTCCAAGGGCCATCTATGGTCGCTACAACAGGTTTCGGATCATTTAGAATGAAACTAAAATTAAAAAGTTTAAAACGCATATAACTCACAAATAACAAACTTTAAAAAAAAAAAACCCTAATATAGTACATTACGAAGAAAATCGATTCTTCTCCACATCATTTTCAAATAATCGGCTGCCATAAAATCCGCCTCTTCGGAAAAGTCCACACCATCGGTACTCAGGTAATAACAATGATTATGTAACTTCAAGCAACGTGTGTATGCCTTTTGGTCCAAAGCTACAACAACTAAGTGATTTAGAAATCTTTGTGTTTGATTCCCTGTTTGAAAGCTCTCAAGAAACAAATCAAACATCGAATTTGGTTCCGCCCAAGCATCGTTTAGAGTGGTTAACATAATCGTATTGTTACTTGTCGCAGCCTTTTTTAGTGTACTTTTTAGTTCATTGGTCTTGTTCTCCTAATAAAGGAATATCAAAAATCGAATTAGAACAAAAACATAGTATAGAATTTCTCAAGTAAAACGAAATGAAAAACTTGTAATAGAGTTTAATTCTAAATATCAAAGTGGTCCTAAAATGTATCTGTTGAGGTCAATAATAGCCGACCGGGTTAAAGCATCAGATAACAAAGAGTAGTGATGAGGAGACCTAATTTTAAGCCTAGTTTTATGACTAAAGTTGCATGTCAATAATTTATTTGTTAGTAACAACATGGTTCACCTAAGTCCGCAAGTTCACACATGTTAAGTACAAAATTAGTTACAAGTTTTAAGTCTTTCAATCATTTTTCATATAATAAAACATCCAATTCAATGTAGAATATAATGAGATTTTGATTAATCGAATGCGGCAAGTATGGAAACATTAATATACGACTTGGTCCTGTACGACTTAACCATAATCTTTCAAGAAGGTACTTTGCATATTTATCGACAATCATACATTTTATTTATCAAATATACCATAGCATACTAGCATATCAAGGTAATAACGTATGTGGTCTGATAAACCCGATCTATCCAATAAAACACCAACTTATTGGCCACTTGGTAGGCCGGTCTAAGTTAGTATGATCCATGTAATATTGAATAAAATTTTGTTAAACATTTAATATGTGAAGGAGATTTGTATGAGACATGATTTTATTTTGCGAAAATTGTGTGAGTCTATCATTGCTTAATTTTGATTACCTCGGCCATTGCTGTTACAGTTACTATTTATTGACATATATAGCCCTTAACACATGTTTGTCGTTTGGTTAGTAGAAGAAAACATGGTATATAAAAAAACTTGTTACTAAAAAATTATGGAAATTCAATCGGGTTTTGTTCGTTTCGTGAAATTAAAGTAGACTAGAAGTTATCCTTACAATTGTATACTCGATCAGTTGTATTATTATAGCCATGCGCAATCAATTGTATATCATAAAGTCTTATAAGTTATAACTAGCCATGATCGATACAGTTTGAAAAACGTGACCATCCATGTAAATGACAATTTAAATGTCAATAAGCAAATAAACATCTTCATTGGTTAATAACAAACATATTTTATCTTTTGAGACGCTATTATTTAGTACGGTTCAAAAATCGTATCAAAAGACTTTTAAAACCAATTTTAAAGCCTTTTATGAAGAGAGTAATTAATTCTTGCACCAAAGAAAATGTGGAAAAGTATACAAAGATCAATCAAACACAATATTTCTCACACAACCAACCTCCCATTTATTTTATTCACTACATCAGAACACTACTTCAAATGTAGTGACTGGTTTTAAGTTCAAAACAAATACAAAGAAAGAAAGAAAGAATCACTTGCAGATTACAAAACACAACTCAACGTAGAGAGAGAGACAAATACAGAGAGATAAAGATATATCAAACCCTAGATCTAATAAGGACTATATATAGCTGCTCTCTTTGAACTTCTAGTACTTGGCTCAGACAACCCTTCAACTTTAGCTCGTCTTCACATCCAGTCCCTGCACATACAAATAAAAGAAATACAAAGAGAAAACAACTATTCCATAATTACCTTATCAGTCCCTGTACTTAGCAAAACTCAAATTCAATATACACAAGGCTTAGATTAGCCTTTTGAACATTCCCCCTTAATCTCAGCCTTGTACATATCATACAAGCCAAGACCATCACAAAACTTTTTGTGCTCTTGTGCACTTAAGCCTTTTGTAAAAATGTCAGCCACATTATCAACTGACTTAACCTTAACAGTTTTAACCACACCTGCAGCAACTTTTTCTCTTAAGAAAAATAATTCAATCTCAAAATGTTTAGTTTTCTCATGGAAAACTGGATTTGCTGCTATTTGAATAGCAGAGCTATTATCACAGTGTAATGGCACTGGAAGAGATGTTTTAAACTTTTAATGTTCAATTTGAATCCAAATAACTTCACAAGTAACAGAGTTCATTGCTCTATATTCTGCTTCAGCAGAAGATTTAGAGAGCATAGACTGCTTTTTACTTTTCCAGGAAACAAGACTTTTACCCAGAAAAACACAATATTCAGTCACAGATTTTCTAGTAACTTTACACTTAGCCCAATCTGAATCAACAAACACACTAATGTCTAAGTTATTTCCTTTGCAAAAGGAAATACCTTGTCCAGGTGCATTTTTCAAGTACCTTAACACCCTAAATGCCAACTTAAGATGAGATTGCATAGGTGCATGCATAAACTGACTTAGGATATGAACTGCATAACTGATATCAGGCCTTGTATGAGTAAGGTAAATAAGTTTACCTACTAATTTTTGATAATTTGTGATACCAGTTAATGGTTCATCAACAACTACCTGATCAGGCTTAGCAGAACATTCCTTAGTCTCAATAGGTGTATCACAAGGTTTGCAGGCCAACATACCAAACTCTGCTGACACTTCTAAGCAGTATTTTCTTTGAGTCAAGAACATGTTCTCATCAGAATTAAGAACCTCAATACCCAAAAAGTATTTCAGTTTTCCTAAATCTTTGATTAAGAATTTTGACCTCATAAAAGATTTAACTTCATTAATAGCTTGAACATTATTACCAGTAATGACAATGTCATCCACATATACAAGTAAAGCAATGAAAATTCCATTTTTATTTTTAATAAACAATGAAAAATCATTTTTACTTTGTTCAAAACCATTTACTATATTCTGCTTCAGCAGAAGATTTAGAGAGCATAGACTGCTTTTTACTTTTCCAGGAAACAAGACTTTTACCCAGAAAAACACAATATCCAGTCACAGATTTTCTAGTAACTTTACACTTAGCCCAATCTGAATCAACAAACACACTAATGTCTAAGTTATTTCCTTTGCAAAAGGAAATACCTTGTCCAGGTGCATTTTTCAAGTACCTTAACTCCCTAAATGCCAACTTAAGATGAGATTGCATAGGTGCATGCATAAACTGACTTAGGACATGAACTGCATAACTGATATCAGGCCTTGTATGAGTAAGGTAAATAAGTTTACCTACTAATTTTTGATAATTTGTGATACCAGTTAATGGTTCATCAACAACTACCTGATCAGGCTTAGCAGAACATTCCTTAGTCTCAATAGGTGTATCACAAGGTTTGCAGGCCAACATACCAAACTCTGCTAACACTTCTAAGCAGTATTTTCTTTAAGTCAAGAACATGTTCTCATCAGAATTAAGAACCTCAATACCCAAAAAGTATTTCAATTTTCCTAAATCTTTGATTAAGAATTTTGACCTCATAAAAGTTTTAACTTCATTAATAGCTTGAACATTATTACCAGTAATGACAATGTCATCCACATATACAAGTAAAGCAATGAAAATTCCATTTTTATTTTTAATAAAAAATGAAAAATCATTTTTACTTTGTTCAAAACCATTTTCAACTAAAACAGAAGTTAACTTTTCATTCCATTTCTTTGGTGCCTGCTTTAAACCATATAAAGATTTTTTCAACTTGCACACCTTGGTATCATTAACATCACAATAACTTTCAGGTAAACACATATAAACATCCTCATCAAGCTCACCATAAAGGAAAGCATTATTCACATCCATTTGGAAACAGGCCAATCAAATTGTACATCAACAGATAATAAACACCTCACAGTAACAATTTTCACAACAGGTGAGAAAGTTTCATCATAATCAACACCTTCTTTTTGATTATAACCTTTGGCAACCCACCTTGCCTTATATCTCTCAACCTCACCATTAGACTTATACTTGATTTTGAGCTAATAGAGCTGGCTAATTTTGAGCAACATTTTATGGACCAACTTAACTTGTATCAGTACTTCGATATGGACCTATGGACTTCGTGTAGGTCACAGTGTAAGCTAAAACGATACGGACACTTCTGTTTATTATAAGTGTGCTTGTTAAAAGTAGCAGTGGCAGTAGCGGTGAGCTGTGAGCAGTAGCAAAAGCTCACAGTTCACCGCTCACAGCTTCTTAAAGAAGCATTGGAAAAATGAACATTCATAAAAGATAGCAAAGCTCACCGCCCCTTTACCAAACGACTACTAAAAATCAAAATAATCATTGCTCAATGCTCACCGCTCCAAAAGGCTCCACACCGCTCCGTGCTAAACATACCCTATGTTACATGTTCTTGCACTTAGAGTCTTTTTCTAGTTCAGTAATATACTAATATGTGACGAGGGCTGCGGTTCTTGCGCTTTCATTTATTTATGTTACCCGTGTGTTACACGAGGTTTTAAACTGGTTGATGTAATAAAAAATCTTCCAAAGTATCATTGTAATTTGTTTAATTTTTATTTCTTTGAAATACTTAACTGTTATTATGAATTACAGAAATTTTGCATAAGGAAAAAACTTTCTATTTTTAGTGAATTTAATCGGTTTACGATGGAATGCGCAACCATTGTTGAGGGAGAAAAAAACCATTNTATGTTACCCGTATGTTACACGAAGTATTTAAACTGGTTGATGTAATAAAAAATCTTCCAAAGTATCATTGTAATTTGTTTAATTTTTATTTCTTTGAAATACTTAACTGTTATTATGAATTACAGAAATTTTGCATAAGGAAAAAACTTTCTATTTTTAGTGAATTTAATCGGTTTACGATGGAATGCGCAACCATTGTTGAGGGAGAAAAAAACCATTGTTGAGGGAGAAAAAAAAAAAGAAAAAAAAAAAAAAAAAAAAAAAAAAAAAAATAATATATTAAAAAAAAAAAAAAAAAAAAAAAAAAAAAAAAAAAGTATGTTTGTTTTTGTTGGATCGTGTCTTATTAGGCACCTAACAGTCGTAAATGATATGTTTCTTATTTTTTATTATTATTATTATTATTTTTTTTTTGAACTAAGGTATGTTTCTTATAACTCGACTTATTTTTTTTCCTCTTTTAGATATAGTTTTGTAATAATTCAAGTTCGGCCTTGGGCAAGTACACAAATTTTGAAAAGCAAAATAAGGATTATAAACGTCATATTACAAACCAAAATAAGGATTAATTATTGAATAAATAAAATCAACTATTTTCTGGTTTTCTCGACTAAGTTTTCTGTATCCGTTTTTCTCTTAGTTTTAGTATCTTTTTAGTTAATCGGTATCAGCTCATTTTATATTTGTTATTTTGTATCAATTTTACCGCGACGTTAACTTTCTTGACTAATAAATGTTACGTTGTATGCGTGTAAAATAACTGTGGAAAAGTATACAAAGATCAATCAAACACAGTATTTCTCATACAACTAACCTCCCCTTTATTTTATTCACAACATCAGAACACTACTTCAAATATAGTGACTGGTTTTAAGTTCAAAACAAATACAAAAAAAGAAAGAAAGAATCACTTGCAGATTACAAAACACAACTCAACGTAGAGAGAGAGAGAGAGACAAATACATAGAGATAAAGATATATCAAACCCTAGATCTAATAAGGACTATATATAGCTGCTCTCTTTGAACTTCTAGTACTTGGCTCAGACAACCCTTCAACTTTAGCTCATCTTCACATCCAGTCCCTGCACATACAAATAAAAGAAATACAAAGAGAAAACAACTATTCCATAATTACCTTATCAGTCCCTGTACTTAGCAAAACTCAAAGTCAATATACACAAGGCTTAGATTAGCCTTTTGAACATTCCCCCTTAATCTCAGCCTTGTACATATCGTACAAGCCAAGACCATCACAAAACTTTTTGTGCTCTTGTGCACTTAAGCCTTTTGTAAAAATGTCAGCCACATTATCAACTGACTTAACCTTAACAGTTTTAACCACACCTGCAGCAACTTTTTCTCTTAAGAAAAATAATTCAATCTCAAAGTGTTTAGTTTTCTCATGGAAAACTGGATTTGCTGCTATTTGAATAGCAGAGCTATTATCACAGTGTAATGGCACTGGAAGAGATGTTTTAATGTTCAATTCAGCCAAAATCTTTTGAATCCAAATAACTTCACAAGTAACAGAGTTCATTGCCCTATATTCTGCTTCAGCAGAAGATTTAGAGAGCATAGACTGCTTTTTACTTTTCCAGGAAACGAGACTTTTACCCAGAAAAACACAATATCCAGTCACAGATTTTCTAGTAACTTTACACTTAGCCCAATCTGAATCAACAAACACACTAATGTCTAAGTTATTTCCTTTGCAAAAGGAAATACCTTGTCCAGGTGCATTTTTCAAGTACCTTAACACTCTAAATGCCAACTTAAGATGAGATTGCATAGGTGCATGCATAAACTGACTTAGGACATGAACTGCATAACTGATATCAGGCCTTGTATGAGTAAGGTAAATAAGCTTACCTACTAATTTTTGATAATTTGTGATACCAGTTAATGGTTCATCAACAACTACCTGATCAGGCTTAGCAGAACATTCCTTAGTCTCAATAGGTGTATCACAAGGTTTGCAGGCCAACATGCCAAACTCTGCTAACAGTTCTAAGCAGTATTTTCTTTGAGTCAAGAACATGTTCCCATCAGAATTAAGAACCTCAATACCCAAAAAGTATTTCAATTTTCCTAATTCTTTGATTAAGAATTTTGACCTCATAAAAGTTTTAACTTCATTAATAGCTTGAACATTATTACCAGTAATGACAATGTCATCCACATATACAAGTAAAGCAATGAAAATTCCATTTTTATTTTTAATAAACAATGAAAAATCATTTTTACTTTGTTCAAAACCATTTTCAACTAAAACAGAAGTTAACTTTTCATTCCATTTCCTTGGTGCCTGCTTTAAACCATATAAAGATTTTTTCAATTTGCACACCTTGGTATCATTAACATCACAATAACCTTCAGGTAAACACATATAAACATCCTCATCAAGCTCACCATAAAGGAAAGCATTATTCACATCCATTTGGAAAACAGGCCAATCAAATTGCACAGCAACAGATAATAAACACCTCACAGTAACAATTTTCACAACAGGTGAGAAAGTTTCATCATAATCCACACCTTCTTTTTGATTATAACCTTTGGCAACCCACCTTGCCGTATATCTCTCAACCTCACCATTAGACTTATACTTGATTTTGAAAACCCATTTACCTCCAATGGCTTTTCTGCCCATTGGAAGTTCAGTGATTTCCTCCCAAGTTTCATTTCTATTAAGAGCTTCTACTTCAAGATTCATAGCTTCAACCCATTTTGGATTAGTAGCAGCCTCTTTATAAGTCTTTGGTTCACTTATTTTATTAAGATTGGTAGAGAAATTATAATTTTCAGTATTCAACTTAGAATAATTGACATGTTTGTCTATATTATACTTCACTTTAGTATCAACTTCATAATCACTTAGCTTAACAGGCATCTGAGTTTTCCTAGCAGACCTTCTTATGTATGTTCTGAAAGTGTTCTGTCTGTTTGGTGTCACATTAACAGGTTCATTAAACAGATCATTAAACTCATTATAATAACTGTCATCACCCTCAGACTGGTTTACATTTTCCTCTAGTGTTGCATTTTCCTTTTCAACATTGGTGGCTTCTCCTGGTGCACCAGGATGCACCCTCTCATCCTTATTAATGTTACCAGGTTTTTCAGTACCTCCTAATGAAGAAAGGTCTATACCATCACTTTTCTTAGGTTCTTTATCTCTCTTTTCATCATTGGGATCATCTGACAAGTTTTCATCATCCAGGTAATGATTGAAAAAATTTAAACTATCTGTGTTTTGAAAATGAAATTCAAAGCTTTTATTTTCAGTTTTATTCTTAAAAGGAAACACTGTTTCATAAAAAGTAACATCTCTTGAGAAAAATACTTTCTTACTTTCAAGACTAAACAACTTATAACCTTTTTTGTCAGAAGAATAACCAATAAACACAGATTTATCAGACCTAGAAGAGAACTTATCAGAATTGTTTAAGATTGTAGCAAAACAAAGACAGCCAAAAACCTTTAAATGAGAGATGTTTGGTTCAATTTTATATATGAGTTCATAAGGTGACTTTCCAGACAAGACAGAACTGGGTAACCTGTTAATTAGGTATATAGCAGTTAGAACACACTCAGTCCACATGTTTAAAGGAATCCCCCCTGAAACATGAGGGCCCTAGCAACATTGAGTAAATGTCTATGCTTTCTCTCAGCTATTCCATTCTGTTGAGGAGTATAAGAACAAGAAGTCTGTTGTATGATGCCATTATCTTTACAAAACTTTTCCATATTTTGATTTATAAACTCAGTTCCATTATCAGATCTAAATATCTTAACTGTTATATCAAACTGATTTTTAATCAAATTATAGAAATGAACAATGTTTTGAAACACTTCATATTTCCCCCTCAACAGATGTACCCAAACAGCTCTAGAGAAATCATCAACAACAGTCAAGAAGTATTTGTATCCTTCTCTGCTTTGAACCTTGTAAGGACCCCACACATCTAAGTGAACCAATTGTCCTATGACATTGGTTTTGTGATCACTTAGAGGAAATGGTTCTCTGGTTTGCTTAGCCTTATGGCAAACCTCACAAGGTTCAGCAGAAGAGTCTACTTTATAAGCAATTTTGTGTTTAAGTATGTTAAGAACTTGGCCAGCAGGATGACCAAGTTTGTTGTGCCAAATACATTTGGACAAACAGCATACTGCAATATTATTATTAGTGAATTTGATACCTGTATTAAGAAAATACAACCCATCTTTGAGACTACCAGTCCCCACTTGGGTCCTTAGAACAGAATCCTGAACAAAACAAGTATCTTCATAAAAAATCACCCTATATTTGTTTTCTTTATTGAGTTTATGAACAGATAAGAGACTGACTTAGTAGTCAGGAACTACCAAGACATTGTGAATAGTGATTTTATCAGTAAGTTTTAAACTTCCAATATGAGTTACAATAGCTTTAGTCCCATTAGGATGACCAACAGTCATATTAAGTTTTGAAACATCAACAAGATTAAACATGTTCACAATGGTGTAAGTCATATGTTGACTTGCACCAGAGTCAACAATCCAACCTATGTAAAGATTATAAGTGCTTATGTTGGAATTATGATTGAAAATTCTAGAAGAACAAAAACTGACAACACAGTTCATACCTGCAACATTTGCAGGTATACAACCAGATCCAGATTTCTCAGTGATCAAAGCCATCAGTTTCTTATACTGATCATCAGTGAAAGAATTAGATGAAACAGTAGAATAATCCTTATGACCTGAAACAAAGTTATTGCTAGCAGAATTTTGAAAGTTATTAGGTCTCTTTTTGAAACCAGCAGGGTATCCAACTAACTGAAAACACCTATCAGCAGTATGACCATTCATATTGCAATGAGTACAGACCAAGTTAGGCCTATTTAGTCTTCTATTTTGATTATTATTCATATTTTTGTTCACAGACCACTCATTAGGTTTTTGGTAAGTTTTAGATGCAAATGCAGAGTTATTATTTTTAGAACCAGAAGAAGATGGAGTACTCCTATGAGACTCATCTTTAGACAAAGTAGCAAAGGCACTTTTCACATCAGGGATTGGATCAGAGGTGAGAATAATGCTCCTAAGAGGAGCATAAACCTCATCCAACCCCATCAGAAACTGCATCAACTTGATAAGTTGATTATGTTTCTTATGTTTCTCAGAACCTTCACAAGTGCAGGCAGGCAAATCCACAAGGGAGTCATATTGCCTCCACATAGCATTGAATCTAAGATAATATTCAGAAAGTGGTATGCCATTTTGAGTGAAAGAATGTATTTTATAATGCATATTGAATATTACAGAACCATCTTCTTTACTGTAAGTTTCTTTTAATTCATCCTACACAGTTTTAGCATTATTAGAAAACACTTGTCCCATAAACACATCTTGAGACACATGATTGGTCTCAAAACCAACAGGTATTGTCACACGAGCTAGCCACTTGTGAATGACTAACCGTAACAAATAAACCCTGAAAGTCTAGAGCACAATGCAATGAAATCCTGGAGAGTATAGTGTTTCCCCGGGTCGTTAAAGTCCCAACGAGATTGAAATTGTGTTTGAAAAACGTTTCGGGAATAAGTGACTTGGGAGTAGTAACCAGATTATGAATTTGATTGATTTTTACACTACTGATTGCTTGGAATTGAAAATGAAAATGCACAATAACAAATATGACAAATATATAACACAAAATGCAATTAAGTAAAGTACAGGGACTAAAAGTGACAACTTCTAAACTACAGGGGCTAAAAATGACAAGTTCCAAACTTAAAGGGTGTAAAATGAAAATTTTGAAACTTATAATTTAAAGAAAATTTAAAATCTAAAAAGAAAATATTTTATTAATATTATATTAATTTAATATTAATTATTTAATATAAACTATTTTAATTTAATTAAAATCTATTTAAACTAATTCTAAAAGATTTCTATTACAAATTTAACTTAGAAAATTACAAAATTATTTTCTATAAACCTAAAATGACTTAAAAAACTCAGTTCCATTATCAGATCTAAATATCTTAACTGTTATATCAAACTGATTTTTAATCAAATTATAGAAATGAACAATGTTTTGAAACACTTCATATTTCCCCCTCAACAGATGTACCCAAACAGCTCTAGAGAAATCATCAACAACAGTCAAGAAGTATTTGTATCCTTCTCTGCTTTGAACCTTGTAAGGACCCCACACATCTAAGTGAACCAATTGTCCTATGACATTGGTTTTGTAATCACTTAGAGGAAATGGTTCTCTGGTTTGCTTAGCCTTATGGCAAACCTCACAAGGTTCAGCAGAAGAGTCTACTTTATAAGCAATTTTGTGTTTAAGTATGTTAAGAACTTGGTCAGCAGGATGACCAAGTTTGTTGTGCCAAATACATTTGGACAAACAGCATACTGCAATATTATTATTAGTGAATTTGATACCTGTATTAAGAAAATACAACCCATCTTTGAGACTACCAGTCCTCACTTGGGTCCTTAGAACAGAATCCTGAACAAAACAAGTATCTTCATCAAAAATCACCCTATATTTGTTTTCTTTATTGAGTTTATAAACAGATAAGAGTCTGACTTGGTAGTCAGGAACTACCAAGACATTGTGAATAGTGATTTTATCAGTAAGTTTTAAACTTCCAATATGAGTTACAATAGCTTTAGTCCCATTAGGATGACCAACAGTCATATTAAGTTTTGAAACATCAACAAGATTAAACATGTTCACAATGGTGTAAGTCATATGTTGACTTGCACCAGAGTCAACAATCCAACCTATGTAAAGATTATAAGTGCTTATGTTGGAATTATGATTGAAAAATCTAGAAGAACAAAAACTGACAACACAGTTCATACCTGCAACATTTGCAGGTATACAACCAGATCTAGATTTCTCAGTGGTCAAAGCCATCAGTTTCTTATACTGATCATCAGTGAAAGAATTAGATGAAACAGTAGAATAATCCTTATGACCTGAAACAGAGTTATTGCTAGCAGAATTTTGAAAGTTATTAGGTCTCTTTTTGAAACCAGCAGGGTATCCAACTAACTCAAAACACCTATCAGCAGTATGACCATTCATATTGCAATGAGTAAAGACCAAGTTAGGCCTATTTAGTCTTCTATTGTGATTATTATTCATATTTTTGTTCACAGACCACTCATTAGGTTTTTGATAAGTTTTAGATGCAAATGCAGAGTTACTATTTTTAGAACCAGAAGAAGATGGAGTAATCCTATGAGACTCATCTTTAGACAAAGTAGCAAAGGCACTTTTCACATCAGGGATTGGATCAGAGGTGAGAATAATGCTCCTAAGAGGAGCATAAACCTCATCCAACCCCATCAGAAACTGCATCAACTTGATAAGTTGATTATGTTTCTTATGTTTCTCAGAACCTTCACAAGTGCAGGCAGGCAAATCCACAAAGGAGTCATATTGCCTCCACATAGCATTGAATCTAAGATAATATTCAGAAAGTGGTATGCCATTTTGAGTGAAAGAATGTATTTTATAATGCATATTGAATATTACAGAACCATCTTCTTTACTGTAAGTTTCTTTTAATTCATCCCACACAGTTTTAGCATTATTAGAAAACACTTGTCCCATAAACACATCTTGAGACACACATCCAAGAATCCAAGACAAAACCACAGAATTGCACCTATCCCATTATTCTTGCAAAAAATCAGCCTTAGCAGGCCTCTCAAGTGTACCATTTAAAAAACCAAGTTTGTTTTTAGTATGAATAGCCAATTTTACAGCAGCTGACCAAACTTTATAGTTTTCAGTGCCTTCCAATTTAAAACTTATTAATGGAATACCACTAGTGTCACTACTATGCAAAAACAATGGGTCAAACTGATCCTGTTTGTTCAACCCTGAACCCCCTGCTCCTTCATCACCATTCACCATGATGAAGGATCAAAAAACCAAAAAGAAAAACAAAAAAACAGATACAACTTATATCTCCAACAATCACAATTAATCCCAACAATCAATCAACTTCTCACAATCAATCCCTTAAACCTACACTTCGTCTCATGCAATGTCTACAAAACCTAGGAAAAAACCTAAAGGAAAGGGTGTAAGAGGTGTTACAAAACGCAAGCCAAACAAGCTATTGATCAAGAAGATCAAAAAACCAATCAGCACAGCGGAATAGTACCAAGAACCTGAAATAATCAAGAAAAGATCAATAACAGTTAAAAATATTTAGAAATCAACAGATATCTAAACAAACTAACCACAATTATTAATCAAATCAAGAAAATACAAAACCCCTAAATTAGAGTTCGATACAGAGAACCCTAATCTTGATGAAATCAACAACTAATCACCATATCCACAAGATCCAATGAAATCACCACTGATTAACACGTGTTAATCACAACTGAATAACAAGAATAAAAAACCCCCAAATTTTTAGAAACCCTAAAAATTGAGTTCTTTGATTAAACCACAATTGAACCTCGATAAACAAGATTAAACCACTCAGAACACAACTAACCACAAGATCTACCCAGATCCAGTCTCAATTTTAAAAAACCCCAAAAAATTTGAAACCCTAATTTTTTGAAACCGTTTAAAAAACTAATCGATCTTTGTATCAAAGCCAACCTGGCTCTGATACCATGTGGAAAAGTATACAAAGATCAATCAAACACAATATTTCTCACACAACCAACCTCCCCTTTATTTTATTCACAACATCAGAACACTACTTCAAATGTAGTGACTGGTTTTAAGTTCAAAACAAATACAAAGAAAGAAAGAAAGAATCACTTGCAGATTACAAAACACAACTCAACGTAGAGAGAGAGAGAGACAAATACAGAGAGATAAAGATATATCAAACCCTAGATCTAATAAGGACTATATATAGTTGCTCTCTTTGAACTTCTAGTACTTGGCTCAGACAACCCTCAACTTTAGCTCGTCTTCACATCCAGTCCCTGCACATACAAATAAAAGAAATACAAAGAGAAAACAACTATTCCATAATTACCTTATTAGTCCCTGTACTTAGCAAAACTCAAAGTCAATATACACAAGGCTTAGATTAGCCTTTTGAACAGAAAACCATCTGATCATTTTGACATTTTCCTACCAATCTAAAAGTTTGAACTTATGAAAAAAATATTTGAAGTTATGAAATGAAATCAAAATAGACTAAAAGTATTTTACTAATATAAGCTTATGAAATAGTCAAATAGTACTACACATAATATTAATTCGTCACAAAGATAAGAGAAATATAGCAGTTCATACTCCATTAAACTTATCACAAGACTGGGCTAACGTATATGTAAAATTTCATATATGAACGTGTAATACATACCGAACTATTATGGTGATTCGTGGCAAACGGTTTATAATAGAACTGCACATGAGTGTAGAATGATACAAAACCAAGCACAAAAACGCCACTAAAGAAAAAATGATCACAAATTTAGGAGTTTGTAGGAGGTATTTCGAGTTATGGTGGTTGTTGGTCCCTGCTAGTGATGATGATGATAGAGAGTTGCGACGCTAATAAACGATGATCGTGATCTTGGCTCCGGTCTATAAACCCATAAGGTAGTTAATTGATGGTTTGGAATATGGTGTTTCTTTGTTGTGTATGTGGGCTGCCAACCAGCTAGCACATTTTATTGATGAAACCAATACTAATTCTTGTTAAAGAATATAAAGTAAATGGTCAACTAAAACATAATTGATAGCGAAGTGTTAACTTATCTATGAAAGAAAAGTATACAGATTGTTTTATTTTAAAGTTATCATCAACCATGCACCAACTTGCTACATAGAAATATATGTTTGTTCATTGTGTATGACTATGGAGCACATTTTTTATACTACCTTGTTCTGATATCACCCTTCTCTAAAGACCATTTGTTTTATCATTGACAAAGTACAATAACCTTGTGTTTTGCAGACGTTATGTTCATTATAATTGACATAACAATGTCTTTATTATTTGCTGACAAATGAAACTAAAAGACGTCTAAACTTAATGGCATTTTAATTGCTTATAATGTAGTTCAACATCACTAATATATATCACGCATGCTCTAGCTAGGTTAGGTGATATTCATCGAAATGTAAATTAACTTTAATTTAGGCCTATCTGCATGTACTTGCTTTGTTGGTTTATGATCATATACATCTTCAATATAACATTTATAGGCTAGTAAAAGTTTTCTAAGTGTATGTGTCACTCAAGCCTATTGCTAAAAATATCGATATTTAGTAATGCTTTAATCGGAGAAATGATTTATCCTGATACTATTTTCTTGTTTCTATTTTATAACCTTAAGATCACAGCACATGATATATGGCAATATCAGTATATGTACATTTACAAAAATCATTTTATTATGCAAATCGATTATGACAACCATATTATAATTAATACACGGGTTGACAAAACGATAAGTTATATATTGGCCGGGCTAGTATTATGAAACAATGTAGTCTTGGATTCTTTACAAATATCGGAATGTTATGTCAAACCTACCATAACCGTTCGCCCTCAACTCTTACCATCGTGACCATTTTTCTTTTTGGGAGCACGAGGCCTTTGCATAGATCCCCTGAACGAAAAAATAAAGAAAAACTTAAATAATTAACACAAGATATGCTGAGCATGTAAAAGATATAGTTGCATTAGATGCAACAAGGTTGATGTCTTTGATTCTAGATTTACTAAAGTACTAATTAATTAATCAATCAAAAACAATATATATAACTAGCCGAAAAATATATAGAAAGTACCTGCACGATTGAGGAACCGTCCACGAAACAAAATCAGGGAGTGAAGTCCGATTAACAATTGAATTAGTGTATTTTCGCCAATCTTTGAGCAAGAGTCCGAGATCTTGTACCTTGTTTTCTAACCCAACGCAGCAATTTGCATGCATAGTGCACACTTTGTCAAAATTCCTACTTGGCTCACAAAATCCTCCAAAAAATACCGTATCGAGGAACCTCATTTGTAGCCCATTGTCGCGAATGAAAGGACCGTATTTGATCTTATTAAACACGTCTTGTTCATTCAAACCAGGATAAGTTAACTTCGAATCGCACCAATATTTGTAGAATTGGATTGTCTTGTTGTTTGACTTCACATAAATAAAGCCTCCATTTGGTAGGTTATTTAGGTCAATAGGGTTTCCATTAAAGTAATCACAAGCAATTTGGAAATCACCATCCTCATGAAAATGTGGAAATGGATCCCTAAACCACATTATATCTGCATCCTGATTGAATAAGGGCCAGTTTGGTTGATGGGGTTAGGGATTAGATTTAGGAATGATGGTAGAAATTAGTTGTTTGGTTTTAATCTGTGGGACCCAAAGTTGGGTCTCATGCCTTAATATGTAGGCATCTACTAATCCTAGTCCCCATGGTGGGTTTTTTTTTAAAAATTGTCCCATCATTGTGGGACCAACATGTATTTACTCACATTCTTTTTTTATTTACTATCTAATTAATATTTTTAATATAAAGTTATAACTTTTTTTTTTAATTTAAAATAACATTTTATCAATCTTATAATAATAATTCTCTCTCCAAATCTAAATCCAAATCCAAATACAAATCTAAATCTAAATCTTAATCCTAAACCCATCTACAAACCAAACGGGCCCTAAAATGATTTGTTAAATAGCATATGTAGCTCTATACTCCGTAATAAAAAACAGTATTGGTAAGGTGGGTGTAGAGATCCAGTGAGAAGAAAGCTTAAAATGAGAAGAATGAGAAATAACTATAACCACATATTTAAGATGCATCGACTTAAATTAGATGCATCTTTATTCATTTAGATGCATCCCAAATAGTTTTGAAAGTGATTTTTAAGTGAAAACGATGCAAAGTGGCACTAGCAACAAATTTGACAAGCAGATGATGAAAAATACATACAATTAGTCTAACTTGATGAAATGCATCTAATATGCGTATATGCGTCTAAGCTTTAGCTAGAAAATATATTAGTGTGCATCTAAAAGATTATGAATGCATCTAATTCAAGTCGACGCATCTCTATCATGTGGTTATAGTTATTTCTCATTTTTAAAAAAAAAAAAAATTCTTCTCATTTGATCCTAAGTCTTTGTAAGGTTCCATATTTATTTGTTGCACAAGCACACTCGATGGAAATATTATCTGAATTTGTTAAATGCACACTTGAATGAAAATATTTGTGTGTTAATTACATTTCTATTTCTAATCATAAACTTCTACTACCGGTCATCTTCAGTAAAACAAAAGGGTAACCGACCCTTTGGCGGCTCTTATTGAGTTATCTTACGGTCCTCACTAATATAAAATCGCGTAATGCCATGATTAAAGGACACTGGTCATGTTTTGAACATACGGCATCCGCGTTTATATATGCTACATGTCCACGACTATTGAACTACGTACTAGTGCGGGTATTGTTATCTTTTGTATCATGTCATGTATTATATTGATTAACACTCAAGAACAATTTATTTAAACAAAATATTAGATATGGTAGGCTTTCTTTATTTTAGACAAACACTATAAACCTGGCTTTGTTTTTAATGAAAAATAGAAGAGAAAGTAGTACCGTGAATAGGAAGTTATACCCTAAATCTACAACGTTACGTAGAAAATTGGTTCTTCTCCACATCATGTTCAAATAATCGGGTGCCATATAATACGCCTCCTCAGAGAAGTCCATGCCATCTGTACTAAGATTATAACAATGAGGATGTAACTTCAAGCAACGAGCGTACGCCTTTTGGTCCCAAGCGACAACAACCAAATGATTCAGAAGCCTTTTGGTTTGATTCCCGGTCTGAAAACTCTCAAGAAACAAGTCAAACACCGAGTTTGGTTCAGCCCAAGCATCATTTAGAGTAGTTATGATAACCGTGTTGTTGCTTGTTGCTGCCCTTTTTAGTATGCTTTTCAGGTCCATCTTATTTTCCTAGCAAAGAATATACAAAAACGCAAAGTAAGAGCTAAAATATACCAGTAGTATCTCTCAAGTAAAAGGAAATATAATGAAAATAATAGACTATCATCATGAAGGTTCATGCGTTACATATATCTACATTATGAAGGTTCAATTGTTACATATATATACACTTTTCAATTCAAGTTTAAAATAAATGTTTATTTCAAGTTTTTATCAATTAAAAAAAAATTATATGTATATGACATTTTATGACAATGATTTCTAAAACTGTAAGTTAAATGAAGACGAAATACTTACTGAACTATTGTGGTGTTTCGTATAGTAGACCGGGAGTGGTGCAAAAGAAGAAGAATGATACAAGAACAAGCACAAAAATGCCACCAAAGCAAAGATGATCACCAATTCAGGAGTTTGTAGGAGTACTTTCAAGTGACGGAGGAGACTATGATGGTTGCTGGACTCCGTCGACGGTGATAGTTCCATAGCATCAGGACCGATGACTACCGTCTTGGTTTCAGTCTCTAATCCCATACCTATGATAGTTTGTGGTTTTGTAGTGGTGTTCCTTGATTATGTATATGGGTACTATTTATAGGATAAAACCGCGATACTAAGTCTTGCTAAGGATATAAAGGTAAATGGAATAAATGCTAACGTGATGAGAGAAAAGTGTCAACTTAATTTTGCATAAATTAGTATAGGAAAGTGTAACTTATTTATGCAAAAGTCATCGATCGGTATCGTTTGTTCATTCTCAAAGGGCCATATATGGTCGCTACAATAAGGTCTTACTTTCTTGGCGTTTTTTCTAGGAATTGTCTCTGCGTTTTGTCGTGCCTTCAAATTTTTTTATTTTTATTTATTTTATCTTTATTAAGAATGACAATTTTAACTCTCATACAACAATTTGGTTCATTTACACCATACATCTATCTCTCATGTCATAAGCATGACTTGAACCCACAACCATTTAGTTAAAGAACTTCTCACACAACATGTTGTATCATTGAGACACAAGCCCATTGATATCACTTATTCACTTGTTATAGTTATGTGGCTGAAATTGTTGTGTTTGAATTTTTGACGTATTTTTATTTAAGTTATCTGGTTTATCGTTCGTTCTACTTGTACCATGATTTAATAACAAGTGATGCCTGTTGATACAAAAGTTGGGCGTTCCTTGTTTGGGTNCAATTGTTACATATATATACACTTTTCAATTCAAGTTTAAAATAAATGTTTATTTCAAGTTTTTATCAATTAAAAAAAAATTATATATATATGACATTTTATGACAATGATTTCTAAAACTGTAAGTTAAATGAAGACGAAATACTTACTGAACTATTGTGGTGTTTCGTATAGTAGACCGGGAGTGGTGCAAAAGAAGAAGAATGATACAAGAACAAGCACAAAAATGCCACCAAAGCAAAGATGATCACCAATTCAGGAGTTTGTAGGAGTACTTTCAAGTGACGGAGGAGACTATGATGGTTGCTGGACTCCGTCGACGGTGATAGTTCCATAGCATCAGGACCGATGACCACCGTCTTGGTTTCAGTCTCTAATCCCATACCTATGATAGTTTGTGGTTTTGTAGTGGTGTTCCTTGATTATGTATATGGGTACTATTTATAGGATAAAACCGCGATACTAAGTCTTGGTAAGGATATAAAGGTAAATGGAATAAATGCTAACGTGATGAGAGAAAAGCGTCAACTTAATTTTGCATAAATTAGTATAGGAAAGTGTAACTTATTTATGCAAAAGTCATCGATCGGTATCGTTTGTTCATTCTCAAAGGGCCATATATGGTCGCTACAATAAGGTCTTACTTTCTTGGCGTTTTTTCTAGGAATTGTCTCTGCGTTTTGTCGTGTCTTCAAATTTTTTTATTTTTATTTATTTTATCTTTATTAAGACGACAATTTTAACTCTCATACAACAATTTGGTTCATTTACACCATACATCTATCTATCATGTCATAATCATGACTTGAACCCACAACCATTTAGTTAAGGAACTTCTCACACAACATATTGTATCATTGAGACACAAGCCCATTGATATCACTTATTCACTTGTTATAGCTATGTGGCTGAAATTGTTGTGTTTGAATTTTTGACGTATTTTTATTTAAGTTATCTGGTTTATCGTTCGTTCTACTTGTACCATGATTTAATAACAAGTGATGCCCTTAAAGTAGTTGTGTGAGAGTTCGGAGGACCATATTTAAAGGTTAATTTGTGTTGTTATAATTTCCAGCGTCGTGGTGGAGGCCCAAGGTCGTTCAGTTGGAATTTGGAAATATTGTTTATGTTGATGGAGTTTGTGAAGTTTCGACATATTATCTTTTAGTAGGAATTGTAGTCTTGAGGTCGTGCTCTATACTTTAGCTTCATTTTAACAAGAACTACTATAAGAATGAAAAGAAACTTCTAATATAAACCATCTATCTACAAATGCTTATTTATGTTAAACATTATCGGTATGTTTGGCAAAATGTAGCAGTTAGAGACGTAGCATACCGAAGGCAGGGTGGGGTTGTGCCCCCAAAACCTTTGACTATTGTTTGCTACGTACAAATCAAACTAAAATAAGAACAATTTAAGGATTGGTCCTCCAAAATGATACAATTACATGTTGGCCCCTCTTATGAACTTATCCAAGCTCTGTCAGTGTAAACAGTAGCTGTTGACAGACAGTATCTGTTTGGTTAATAAAAGTGTTTCGTAAGCATGCTAACACATATGGTTTTGTAGCCTTTTTCTCTAAAGATAACAAGTATTTGGTGACATGAACTTTTTCGAATTTAGATCCACCAAGAAAAATAAGAACAGGATGCTTAGAGTCTAGAAAGATCATAAGGTATCCAAAACGTATTTAAATGGTTGCGTTTAGTTAGAGGAAACAGGTATGTTTTTCGCAAAATGTTTGTACAAAACAAATGAAACAGAAATTGGGTTTAAGTAGCTTTAATTTCATAAAATTCTCTTCAAAACAAAAATCCCTTATATCATAACTTAACAAGGAAAATTACACAACAAAATTTGGTTGTTTCTTAAAAATAGAAAACATAAACATCAACCAAATGCATTTTTATTATTTTCAAGTGTATTGCTGAGATAAATTTTCTTTCCAAATTTCAACAAAACAACAGATAGAAAACAAGAGAATGTTTTCTCCAACTAAATAAATCATAATATCTTTCCAATTGGTTAGCATAAGTAACTAATTTATTATCATTTAAACATTATATATATGCATCTCGAGTCACTTTATTTGCATACTCATAAATCCCTACATACCAATGGACACATCCTCACCATTGGATCAAAAGAACAAAAATTAAGGGGGAAAAAACATGGAGGGACTAATAATGTAAATATTTAAAAAAACGGAGGGACTAGATGTGTAAATTATATCATAACTATCATTATTCCACTTTTCCCCAAATCCCACACACTTCACCCCACTTTCTCTCTCTACCAATATTCAAACCCTAGCCATTAACCATACAAATCACATAAAGAACACAAAAAAATGTAAGGAATCGACGTCTACAAATACGAATACGGGAAAAAACGATCGAAATGAACCGAATGAGATCCAACACCAACAACTGCACCGGTTGCTGAGAAGTGAGAACGAAGTTGTTAAATCTATTAGGTTGGCCACAATAAGGCACACGACCGAGTCGGTCGAGCCAATCCCACTCGGTCGGCCTTTGTGTGATGATTTGGTCGCGACCGAGATAACCAAGGAAAACAAAGCCACTCGGTCTCAACCTCGATCTAGTGGTTTCCACTTTATTTTTTGAACTTTGATCCATACCGTTGGCCATTTAATGTATATAGCCGTTTGTGATGTAAATACATAAATAAATAAATAAAAATAAAAAATAAAAAATAAAAAAAATCTTACCGTTGAATTCGAACGTTGGGCAAAAAAAATAAATAAATAAAAAATAAAAAAATAAAAAAATTTCCCCTATAAATCCACAACATAAACACACTACAATTCACACAATCTCACAACAATATTTATTCAAAATGTCTAAGAAAATTCAACAACAACAAGCAAAATGCCGAAAATCCCATGTACCACAACAAAACATTCCGTAAGTTTCACCGGATTCAACTTTTCGGTTATCCGGTGTCTCACCAAACATCAATTTCCGACCCCGTTCTCTTGATTACGAATCGCAAGTACCTCCACAACAACAACCATTCAACCCATTTGCTATGAATCGTAATGTTAATCGCCCTTTCATTCTACCGTATCAAAACAACCAACAACCACAACAAAGCCACTCACGTCGAAGTATGTATGGTTCCCCCGAATCGTGTTATCGTCCAACAATGGACTCATCATCTTCATATTCTAATTATCACAATTATTCTCCGGCAAACCACATCAATCTTGATGCTTGTGATTTTATGGAACAATTAGATAACAATCCGGATTTTTATGTTGGAACCGGTTCGGGTTATCCGAGTCACCAAATGTCACCGGTTAACCAAGGTTCGGGTCACGGATCGTATCACGATTCGGTTCCAAATGATGATCTTGTTGGTGGTGACGACGACAACACTATTTCTGAAGAGATGTCACCGGTCAAACCAAAGAAGCGTGCTATAAAGGCTAAGAAGAAGGCGTTTGAGAAAGAGGTTCCGATAGACACCTCGAAGGATACGGCGAATTAGTCAAAACAAGAAGAGATCGCGTTGTGCATGGCTTGGTGTGATTCGTCGGAGGATAGCGCAGTTGGAAACAACCAAAATTCTAAGGGATTTTGGAAGAAAGTGATTACATACTTTGAAAAGGAGGTTGGTGAAGGGAGATCGTACAACTCAATTACTAGCAAATGGAAAAATAGGATTCGTTCTAGAGTTGGTGCATTTTGTGCCATTTACGACAATTGTTATACGAATTTTGGAAGTGGTGAGAATGATCTCACTATTTACCAAAGAGCGTGTGACGAATATGAAATAATGACGCAGCATACGTTTCATTTGGTTCATTGTTGGCAGATTTTGAGGGACCATGACAAATGGAAGAAAAATGAGATGCCGGTGTTTTTAAACCAAAATGATGCTCGAAAAAAACCAAGGACTTCTAAAACGGGCTCGGATGTGCCTGATAATGAAGAGCCTCGAAATGAGCGACCGGTTGGGCGTGATGCAGCTAAGAAAAATAAGGCTACTAAGAAGAAATCGCCGGGGTTTAGTTGGGATGGGGTAGCCGAAAAATGGCAAACCATTACGTCAAAGGCATTGGGTAAGAAGCAGGAGCTTGCAGACGGATACTACAAATTGAAGGAAAAAGAGCTGGCACAAAGGGATAAGGAGTTGGCGCTGCAGCAAAAGAAAGCGGAGCAAGAGGACAGAAGATTGGCAATGGAAGAAGAAAGGCTTGAACTTGATCGACAAAAGAAATATCAAAAAGACCTCCTCTTCTATTTCAAACCAATCGACCCATCTTTGCCTGCATTTCAACGACAAAAAATGCAAGAACTCAAAGACGCGATCAAGGAACAATACAACCTAGATGATTAGTTTTTATGTTGTTATGTTTTTATTTTAGTTTAATTAATATGTAACGTTTTAATTATGAATGAAATTTTATTTTGTGTTAAAAATGTTTTTTTTTTTTTTAAAAAAATTGAACTCGGTCGCCCTTATTGTGGCATGAATCGCCTGCAGATCGCTGGAGAGAGAAAGCTGACGTGACAGAGAAAATAAGGGGGATTGACCCTTATGTTGTGCCTAGCCTTAGTACTATTGATTCAAGGTTTATAATAATTTTAGACTATTGATCTATTGATTGTTAGTTGAATATTCAAATTCTACTATGCATGATTACGTCATTTCTTGAATTCTTGTGCTGCTATCCTATCATACATATAGGGGCTTATGTGATGTGAGTTGACATTTGTCTATATAAGCTGGGTTGCATATTCATTTGTTACGAAATTAGTTTACATTTAGAGCTACTCAATTACGAAAAATTTTATAATGTTTATGAAGATTTTTGATAAAGTCTATTGTTAATACAAATATCGCCTAAAAACGTTATTTATATTTTACGATCTTTGCTAAGTTTTGTTAACGACAAAGTGTAAACTTTAATTTTTAGTAAAACATGATTTTAGTTTTACTCTTGCATAACTAGACTTTATTTGCTACATTTACATTTCATATTAAACATAACATTTTCATATTTCTAAATATAGAAAATGTAACATGACATCATGGTATACATCATGAGCATTTATGGAAAGGTTTCTAAATATAGTAGTTGACTTTCCATAAAATCTCTTACACATTTTAGAAGGATTCTTACTCTATCTATTGTATGTTGACTTGAAGAAATTTGATTTGACATTGCCAGATATGGAAAGATTTCTTGAAGACTTTGACTATCAGACCTGGCGGAACCCTTGTTTTGGTTCCGCCGGATCCGCCAAGCTGCTGGTTTGGTTGGCTATAAATAGCAAGCCACTTGCAAGAAATCTCTCATCACTTCTCATTATAATCTACACATACATTCTCATTGCATTCATCTAACTCGTTGACATTTCATTTGTGTGAGATCTTTTGTAGCAAAGAAGATCACAAGTTCATATCAAAAGTTACAAGTCTCAACATAGCGTTGCAAGTCTTGTTAGCTTAGTTTTGTGTAACCTAGTGAGGTTTATACATCTATTCATTGTGTACTTTCAGTAGTGATCGGTTAGTATTTTAGGCCTTAAAATACATAGTGTGATGGGAGTGGTTGTACCTTTGTAAAAGAACTTGACATCTAGCTTTGTGTCGGTAATCTTGTGTAAGCGACGTGTAAGGTTTTCTCCGCCGGTGAAAGGAGCTTGTTGACTAGTGAAAGAAACTCTCGAGTTGGATACTCGGGGTGTGGAGTAGGGCAAGGAAAAAGAGTCCTTGTAGCCGAACCACGATAAACTATCGTGTTGTGGTTTGATCGTTTCTTTCTTTATTCTTGCATATTACATATTGTCTTTTAGTTTAGATCTTTGATTTCACGCAAAGTTTCAAAAGATAATTAAGTTAAAAACTGATAAACTATTCAACCCCCCTTCTAGTTTTCCACAATTGGCATCAAGAGCTATGTTACTCAAGCTTTTAAAATAAATTGTGTTTTAAAACTTGAAACGATCCATGGATTTTGAAAATTACAAAGAAGGACAATCTATGCAAAGACCACCACTATTTGAAGCTAATGGTTTCATATATTGGAAAAACCGTTTTGAAACCTACGTGATGTCAAATGATATAGATCTATGGTATATAATTATTGAAGGTGATAACATAGCTACTTTTAAGGATGGTACAAATGGTAAAGATGAGGATAGCTCTTTTAGCAAACACAATGAAGATAAAAAGAAATTGATTGCTAAAAATAATGAGGCAAAAATGATGCTTTACAATGCTTTACCAAAAAAAGAGTATGAAAGAGTCTTTATGAGTAAAACCGCTAAAGAAATTTGACAATCTTTAATAGTCACTCATCAAGGAAACTCACAAGTTAAGGATAACAAAATTGATCTTCTTGTTCAACAATATGAACAATTTACTATTCCCGAAGATGAGATTATTGATTGTGCTTTTGCTAGGTTTAACACTATTATTACTTCACTTAAAGCACTTGATGAATCTTTTTGTAGCAAGAATTTTGTCAGGAAATTCCTTAGAGCACTCCATCCGAAGTGGAGAGCCAAAGTGACGGCAATTGAAGAATCTAAGGATCTTTCAAGCATGTCACTTGATGAGCTAATTGGAAACCTCAAAGTTCATGAAATGGTAATGGAAAAAGATTCGGAAATAGTTAAAGGAAAGAAAGAAAAAGTCAAGTCTATTGCCTTGAAAGCTAGAGTTTAATCAAGCAATGATGAAGAATCTAGCTCGGATAGTGATGATGAAGAATATGCAATGGCCGTTAGAGACTTCAAGAAGTTCTTTCGAAGAAGAGGGAAGTATGTAAGGCAACCTAGAGATGATAAGAAAGCTTCCCGAAAAGATCGTGATGATAAGAAAGAAAAGGGAGAAAGAAAGTGCTTTAGGTGTGGAGACACAAGTCATTTCATAGGAGAATGTCCAAAACCACCCAAAAGTAAAACTCAACGAGCTTTTGTAAGTGGTGCTTGGAGCGATAGTGAAGATGATGACGAAGATCCAAAGAACGAAGAGATTGCTCTTATGGCTCAAGACTCAAATGAGGTACAATCCGACGCATCTTGTTCTTCTGTTGATGATGATACATTGCAAAAAGAATATAACAAACTTTGTGAACTAAGTTTAAAAATCATAAACAAAAACAAATTTTTGAAAACTAAAAAGGAATTTTTGAAAAATGAAGTTTATGAATTAAAAGAAAAAGCTAAGAGGTTAGAAAAGAGTAAAAGTATCGACACATTGTGTAAATCATGTGAAGAGTTTAAACTCAAAATTGAGAAACTTAAAACTACTCAAAATGATCCAATTAAACAAACCTCAAAGTTTAAAAGGTTCGATAAAAGTATTTCTTGTGCGGATGAAATAATGAAACTACAAAAGTCACCTTTTGATAAAACGGGACTAGGTTTCATGAAATTAGAAACTTCAAAGAGTCAAACAAAACAAGACGAGAAAGCACAAGAAACTAGCAAAACTGCTACATGCACTCACGGACCAGACGGAACCCAAAACAGGGTTCCGCCCGTTGAACCCAAAGGTTCCGCGGGGTCTGCAGAAGAAAAGCTAGTTTCTACGTCGGATCGTACTAAATTCGTTAAAGTCACAAATAAGTCCAAAATTAGTATAAATGATACAAAACTAAAACCAGCTATTAAGGTTGGAGTAGGACTTGGTAAAAAT